>PVKU01017136.1:0-12357 GCA_004027475.1 Anoura caudifer | reverse complement strand
TGATCTCACCTTTAACAGGAACCTAATCAAAAAAACAAACAAACAAGCATAATATAACCAAAGACACTGAAATTGAGAACAAGAGAGGAGAGGGATAGGAATATCCAGGGAAAAGGGGAAGGGATTAGAGCAACAAGTATGAAAGACATATGGACAAAAGCTGGGGGGGGGTGGAAATGGAAGGGAGCTGGGGAGGGCTCGGGCGGAGGGACGGGATGGGAGTAGAAAACAGAAGACTTTATAAGAACAACAATTAAAATAAAATTTAATTTAAAAAAAAAGAAAAGAAAAAGAGAGAGGACCCAAATAAACACAATCAGAAATGAAAGAGAAGAGATTACAACTAATACCACAGAAATACAAAGGATTGTAAGAAATTACTACAGAGAACTATATGACAAGAAATCTGAAAACTAGATGACATGAAGAAATTTCTAGAAAAATATAATGTACAATAACTCAATAAAGAAGAAGCAGAAAGCCTGAACAGACCAATAACACCCAATGAAATTGAAACAATAATTACAAAGCTTCTGAAACACCAAAGCCCTGGACCAGACAGTTTCACAGGAGAATTTTACAAAGCATTTAAGGGGGAGCTAACCCCCATCCTCCACAGATTATTTCAAAAAAATTCAAGAAGATGGAAGACTCCCAGACTCTTTTTATGGAGCCAACATCATCCTAATCCCAAAACCAGATAAAGACATAACAAAGAAAGAAAACTTCAGGCCAATACTGCTAATGAATATAAATGCTAAAATCCTCAACAAAATACTGGGAAACCACATCTGGCAATATGTTTAAAAGATCATACAACATGACCAAGTGGGATTTATCCCAGGAATGCAAACATGGTACAATATTTGCAAATCAATAAACATAATATGCCACATAAAAACAAAAGATGAAAATCACATGATCATAACAATAGATGCAAAAAAAAAAACCACACTTGATAAAGGTACAACACTCATTTAAGATAAAAACACTCAGCAAAGTGGGAATAGAGGGAGCATTCCTCCATATGATAAAGGCCATATATCAGAGACCTATAGCCAATATCATATTCAATGGACAAAAACTTAAGGCTTTCCCACTAAAATCAGGAATAAGACAAGGATGTCCACTTTTACCACTCCAGTACAATATAGTACTGGGAGTCTTAGCCACCACAATCAGACAAGAAAAGGAAATAAAAGGCATCCAAATTGGAAAGGAGGAAACAAAATTGTCACTGTTTGCAGATGACACGATAGTGTACAAAGAAAATCCTATAGACACCACCAAAAGAAACTACTTGACCTAATAAATGAATTTGGCAAAACAACCAGATACAAAGTCAATACTCAGAAAGCAAAGGAATTTTTGTATACCAATGCTGAAACATCAGAAACAGAAACAAGGGAAAAAATCCCATTGATATAGCAACAAGAAAAATAAAGTACCTAGGAATAAACCTAATCAAGGAGGTAAAAGACCTGTTCTCAGAAAAATACAGAACACTGAAGAAAGAAATTAAGGAAGACACAAACAAATGGAAGCATGTACCATGCTCATAGATGGGAAGAATTGACATCATCAAAAGTCCATACTACCCAAAGCAATTTACAAATTCAATGCAATCCCTATTAAAATACCCATGCCATATTGCACAGATATAGAACAAACTTTTCAGAAATGTATATGGAACCATAAATGACCCGAATAGCTTTAGCAATTTTGAGAAAGAAGAACAAAGCAGGAGGGATCACAATAACTGATAGCAAACTGTATTACAAGGCCACTGTAATCAAAACAGCCTAGTACTGGCATAAAAACAGGCACAAAAACCAATGGAACAGAACAGAGAGCCCAGAAACAAATGCAAGTCTCTATGGTCAATTAATATTTGAAAAAGGGGGAAGAAGCATAAAATGGAAGCAAAAATAGCCTCTTCAACAAATGGTGTTGGAAGAACTGGACAGCTACATGCAGAAAAATGAAACCTGGTCACCAACTTACACCATACACAAAAATAAATTCAAGATGGATAAAAGACTTAACTATAAGTCATAATGCCACAAAAGTCCTAGAGGAAAACATTGGCAGGAAAATCTCAGACATTCCACACAACACCACCTTCATGGATATGTTCCCTAAAGCAAAGGACATACAGAAAAGAATAAACAAATGGGACCTCATCAGTATCTTTCTTGAAGTCCTCTAAGATTTTCTTGATGTATTTAGGTGCTCCTATGTTGGGTGCATATATATTTACGATGTTTATGTCTTCTTGGTGGATTTTTCCCTTGAGTATTATGAAGTGACCTTCTGGGTCTCTCTTGATGGCTCTTCTTTTGAAGTCTATTTTATCTGATATGGGTATTGCTACCCAGGCTTTTTTTTTCCTGTCCATTTGCTTGGGAAATTTTTTTCCAGCCCTTCACTTTCAGTCTGTGTAGGTCTTTTGTCCTGAGGTGGGTCTCTTGTAGGCAGCATAGGTGTGGGTCATGCTTTCTTATTCATTCAGCTATTCTATTTCTTTTGATTGAAGCATTTAATCCATTTACGTTTAAGGTCATTATTGATAGGTACCTATTCATTGCCATTTTCGTACCTGTATTCGTCTCTCTCCGTCTCTCTTTTCCTTCCTTTCCATAAATCAGTACTTTTAGCATGTCTTGCAGAACTGGTTTGGTAGAGGTGTATTCTTTGAGACTTCTTTTGTCTGGGAAGCTCCTTATTTCACCTTCTATCTTGATTGAAAGCATTGCTAGGTAAAGTAGTCTTGGTTGCAGGCCTTTGGTTTTCATTACTTGGAATATTTCTTGCCATTCTCTTCTCGCTTGGAGCGTTTCCATTAAGAAGTCAGCTGCTAACCTTATCAGGGCTCCTTTGTATGTTACTTCCTTTTTCTCCCTTGCTGCCTTTAAGATTCTCTGTCTTGGAATTTTGCCATTTTAATTATGATGTGTCTTGAAGTGGGCCTCTTTGGGTTCCTCTTGATTGGAACTCTCTGTGTTTCCTGGATTTGTGTGACTTTTTCTCTCATCAAATTAGGGAAGTTTTCCTTCATTACTTTTTCAAATAGATTTTCTATCCCTTGCCCTTCTTCTTCTTCTCCTGGAATCTCTATTATATGGATATTATTATGTTTCATATTATCTTGCATTTCTCTTAATCTCTCTTCATTCTTTCTGAACCTCTCTTCCTTTTCTTGCTCTTTCTGGGTGTTTTTTCTATGTTGTCCTCCAACTCGCTGATCCAATTTTCTGCTTCATGGATTCTGCTTTTCAATCCTTCCACTGTGTTCTTCAGTTCAGAAATTGTGTTCTTCATTTCCTCTTGGTCCTTGTTGATAGTTTCTATTTCCTTTTTCATGTTGATATAGTTTGCATTTAGTTCCTCATAGCTTCCCTGTAGTTTCTGATAGCTCATTGAGAGCTCATTGAGCTTCCTGACAACCATTGCTTTGAACTCAAAATCTGATAGTTGAGTTGCCTCCATTTCATTTAGCATTCTTTCTGGGGCTTCCTCCTTTTCTTTTATTTGGGATTGTTTCTTTGTCTTTCCATTGTTTGTGAGACTCTTCTTGTCAGCCTCAGCTTCTTAAATTGATCTGTTTTGTCTCCCTGGGTTTATGGTGTGAACTTCTGTGGTAGAATACCTGTGAGATTCAGTGGTGCAGTCTCCTTTGGGTATCCTGGTGTTCACAGCTTCCACTGTTTCAGCTGTTGGGATGCTCCCTTGTTTGGTCCAACTCTGTTTTTTTCAGAGTTCCAGGTTTGTTTGTTTTTTTTGGGGGGGTGGGGGGTTGGTCTCACCTAGGATTGGGGGTGTGAGCTCTGGGTCTTCCACAAAGCCCCTCCTCTGGTCACAGGCTGCCAGTTGCAGAGCCACCTCCAGTCCCAGTTTCAGGGGTGCCTCTGGTCGCTTGGCCACCTCTGGTCACAGGGCTGCCCCCAGTCCCTGTCCCAGGGCCACCTCAGGTTGCAGGGCCGCCTCTGGTTGCTGGTCTGGGTGAATCGTTGGACTCCTGCAGAATTCAATTTTCTCTTTGTCCTGGTTGGGTTTTCTTTTCTTTTTTTTTTTTTGGTTCTATATTTTTGTTGTCCTTAATCTTGGTTGTGAGAGGAGGCACAGTGTGTCCAGCTACGCCTCCATCTTGGCTGGAAGTCAGAATAAATATTATTTAAAAATTATAGAAAGATGGTTATTACACTTGTTGAAGATGGTAATGCAGGCTGTTCAAGAGGAATCATTGCAATGGATGTAGAAAAACTACTATGGGTTCTTGCAGAAGGGGAGGGAGATTGGATGCAACTTCAAATACAGCACAGTCAAGTGGGAACTTATAGCCAAGGGGTAGGGCAGGGGGTCATTACTCAGAGAAAACCAGAGGTGATTTTGTCCAAACCTACCTAACAGGATTCTTGCTGCAGGAACGCCAGGGTGATCAGATATCCCCTGGCGGATGCTAGCAGGTGAGAAACCCAAGTAAATACTGAGAATAGTCTGATACAGAACATGGGAGATTGTAGTTAAACTGACTTATCAGGATACTTGCTAGAATTAGACAAATCTGAGAGGAATACCAAAGTCTAAAAGTCAGGCCTAGTTGAAAAAAGTTCAGCAGAGACTGAGTAGTTTTATCAAGGAGAGACTCTTTATCATCAGGGAAGGATGCTTAGAAATATATGGTCATCTATATACTTAACTGCAGTGCTGCAATCTGGCCTGAATTTTCCAGAGGGGGAGAAGGTAAAGGTTAAAGGGGAGGTATGGGGATAAGGCAAGGCTCATCTACAAGATTCCCAATGCTACATCTGGACAATAATGAGCATCTTCTCTTCCCATCTCACCATTTGAAATGTATGTCCTCAGTTTAAATTCCCTCCCCACTTCACAGTTCTCATCTAGCAGAGACCTCTTCCTTCTCCTTCAATATACTGCATTCTTCCTCTACATCAATCTCTTCTGCATCCAAAGCAACTTAACAGCTCCAGTTCTCTTAGTCCCTACTTCCCCCCTCAATGCTGCAAACCTCCATTTCCACTCTATTACCCAGACACCTGCAGGGCCTTTGCTTTGACCTTCTTCTCATCCTAATGAGCAATTCTTTGATTATTTAAGCGAAAAATCCCTCTTTTGACAGAATTTTTCTTTTACATGCCACATTTCTGCTTTTAACTTACAGGCTAACCTTCATCATGACTTTCAGTTATCTAGCAGGTTAAAAGTTATCTCCTTGCCTCCTAAGACTTTCACACTACAGTGTGTCAGGGATGTTTCTATCTTCAGAGAATTAAGTGAATTAACTCAGAATTATGTAAGAGCTTCAAATGGTTAAAAAGTAAGCTGAGATAGTGATCACTTAGGGGACATTTAAGGTATGAGAGACTGTCTCCAATCTTGAACAGCTACATCCACCTACATGTGGCATATAAATACAATATTATCCTTTCTGTGTGCTCAAAGATATGGAAAAGGATGGGAAGCACTGAATTGGAAGAATAGAATTTTACTAACCTTCTGGGGTAGGCTGTTTCAGGCTGGTGCTATAATTCAATAATGCTACTGAACAACCAGGCTCTTTCTACCTTTTTGGTCTGTCATCTTTGTCATGCTCTCAACATTCTCTTACTTGCTGCCTCACTGTACCAAATTGTGTCATGTCTCCAGGCCTCAAAACCACAAATCACATCTGTTTAAATCTCATTGGCCAGAACCATGTCACATGCCCACTTCAGTTTCAAGAGAGGCTAGGGAATTGAGTTTTACATTTTATAGGTACTATAATAGAGCCAGATAAGAAAAAGACAGGGAATGAGTATTATATGAACTAATCTATGTTATCTAACAAACTGAGATTCCAAGATGACAATATTTAATACCGCCATCTCTAGCAGAAATTCAATACCCTAGAAGTTCCTACCTATGCAGTGGACCTATAGTATCTCACTGAACCCTGAATCTTTCCCAGTATCTGCTTCTAGCCACTTCTGGAACAACAGGATGATGGCAGAACAAGCCCAATCTAATTATTAATTCTCACTTTCCAGTTGAAATTTCATCCTATTGCAGCTCAGCTTTCTTAACACAATCCTACTTGTGGTTATTACTGGTACTTCTTTTAAATATCCACCCCTTTTCTTCATAGGAATGAAAATAATACCAAAACTATCTAGTGTCATATCTCTTGTCATATGGTAAGTCAAACTCCCCTTTGTGCTCTTAATACCAATAGCAAGAGCAGAAAGAAAAGTGGGACCACCTCAAGATCCAAGACAAGTGGCAAAAGCATTAAGACTGAAGAGAGGGCTGTTGTGAAACTGAAGCTGAAAGGAGCCAATCAAGATTACAGCTGTTATTTGGCAGCAATGTGAACAAGGAGGGCAATACATTTGGAGGGCTTATACTACACCCAAACAGAGTTATTTGGTCTGCATTGGGTTCTAATCTGCATTATTTTCTAACGTGGTCTCTTGAAGGCTCTGGTCTTGCCCCCAAGAATGTGCCACAGGTATTAGTTACATCTGCTGTAGTTTCTCCTATATTTCTATTTCTTTCCTTGGCATTTTACTTTGTTTCAGTTCTACATTTGAAAGTCCTCACAGAATAAGCCAGGCAAATGTTTATGATCTGTGCAGGAACATTAGAGTGATATTGGAAGCAAAACAAAAAAGAAAGTCACCTGAATTGCCATCCCGATAAGTTAAGTTCCAATTTGCAGGACATAAACCATGAGAAGCTTCTGGCAGAAACTGCTAGGAGAAAGAAAGGTGCAGGATACCCTGAGCTAGAGCTAGGACTGCATCTTGCCCCCTTGGTTTAGAAGAGTGGGAGCAAAAAACAGCCATTTCAAAGCTGCCAATAGCTTTTTTGTGTCACAAAAACATGGAAACGTATTTGGGACAAACAGTTCCTTTGTTTTGATTAACCCTCTCAAAATTTTTTTTTGTTATGTAACTGTAAAACAATGACTACAATTCTGAAAAGAGAGGTTTTGTCTAATTTTGTAAAAGATTGTTCACTTGGTAGAGGAGTTGAATTTCCACAGATTTGGTTCCCCTGAATGAATGTCTTCCCTGAGATTAGCACTCCTTTGTACCTTACCAGAGCCGCTTTTCTTGGGAAATGTGAGCTAACGACATTGCTGATAGAAGATAAGGATCTGGGGGTCAGAGGATGAAGGAACTGTTTACATAAAACACATTCTTAACACTGCTGCTTTCAGCTCCTGATTGTAAGGTGTGATACAGAGTTGGGGAGGCAGATTCCTTTGCCCAAAATCTTTCAACAGCTAACAAGCTGAGGAATGTCAGCTTTTAGAACCTCAGATATGGAAACAGCACTCAATGTTTCTCTCTCTCTCTCTCTCCTCCCCCCCCCCACCCCCATCTTTCTGTATTTATAATCTTTGCTCTCTCTCTAGTGGTTTCATTATCTTCTATTACAAACAAACATTCTCTACAAGACAAGAAATAGGATCACTGGCATCTATTTTCAAAAACTAACCCTAGGATTCAAAAACAAGGCCTTCCTTGCTATCTCCATCTGGTGAAATATTACGACTTGGATCATATGACTTACCTCAGCAGAGGCAGAAGTGTTCTGACTGACCTGGGCTGAGCCACCTGCTCAGGAATATAAGCTTTGCCACTAAAGGAAAGTGTGATGGGAATTGGCCAGTAATTTGACTCGTGTCCTTGGCAGCTAAAAACAATAGCTAGCACTTGCATTATGTGAAAAGCTGAGTAAAGAGCTATTTCTTAACTCTGGGCATATATCCACTGCTTCAGAAGCCCATTTGTGCTGCCTTGTACACTCAGGCAAGTCCTTAAGGAAACAGAGAAAAGACATGTCATCCAAAGCTTGAATACTAGCTCTAGGAAAGGCACCCAAATATTTGTGAATGAAGAAATAAATGAATATCTTGAATACATTATTTCCAGACCTTTCCCATCACCTACTTTGTTCACCTTGCTCCTTTTCTCTGTGTAATGATGTCACCTATGGTGGGGACCAGGGGTGTGAGGCTCATGGGGTGTTCAGAGGAGGGTACAGATAAGTAAGAGGAGTAGTCTTGTCTACCTGATTGTTGACTGGATACTAGAGGATGAAATTTTAGGGATACAATTTATTTTCAACAACATGAATTTGAGCCATTTAATACCCATCTGCCTGTGAAGTAGAAATCCAAGGCCTTGGATTTTTAAATGTGTTAGTCAGTATTGAGTGTAATCAAGTTGAAACTGTATATAGGATCATATTTTTAATATTTACCATTTTTATTGAAAACATCAAGAAAAATAATTTTTTTAAAAGGAGAAAACAGTTTATGGCAGTAATATAATTGCAATCATTAAAAAATTGCCTACCACAGATTCTTAATTACTATCCAGGACAATTAACAATTATGCTTTATTGTCAAGTATGTATCAAATTTACTTTGCAAATTCTTTTATCTCCAATTTCATTGAGATATAATTGTATATAATAGTGTATTAATTTATGGTAAATAACATAATGATTTGATATATGTTTATATTGTGAAATAATTACCACATAGTTTACTTAACATCCATCACCTCACATAGTTACTTTTTCTTAAGATGAAAACTTTTAAGGTCTACTCTTAGTAACTTTCAAGTTTCAAATATGCAATACTGTATTGTTAACTATAGTCCCAGAATATATTTATCTTATAACTGGAAATTAGTATTTTTTAACCACTTTCACCTATTTCCACCATTTTTTGGAATATTGGCCTAGAATTCTCTTTTCTTGTGGAATCCTTGTCTGGTTTTGATATTGGGAAATTCTGTCTCATAAAATGAGTTTGGAAGTGTTCCTTCCTCTTCTACTTTTTGGAAGAGTTTGAGAAGGATTGGTACTAATTCTTCTTTAATTGTTTGATAGAATTCACTAGTAAAGCCATCTGGTCCCAACTTTTCTGCATTGGGAGGTTTTTGATCACTGATTAAATCTCCTTACTAGTAATTAGTATATTCAGATTTTCTGTTTATTCATAATTTAGACTTGGTAGGTTATATGTTACTAGAAATTTATCTATTTTTTTCTAGGATGTCCAATTTGTTCATGTATTTATTCATAGTAGTCTTTTATAATTTTTTTTTATTTTTTAGATATCAATTATAATGTCTCTGCTTTCATTTCTGATTTTATTTATTTGGGTTTTCTCTCTTTTTCTCTTGGTGAGTCTAGCTAAAGGTTTGTTGATATTGCTTACATGTTCAAAAAATAACTCTTAATTTTATTTTTTTTATTGTCTTTTTATTTATTTCATTTATTTCTTCACTAATCTTTGTTTTCTTCCACTTACTAGCTTTAAGTTTTGTTTGTTCTTCTGTATCTAGTTTCTTGAGGTTTAAAGTTTGCTTATTTGAAATATTTTATGTTTCTTAATGGAAGTGTTAATCACTATGAACTTCCCTCTTAGATTTGCTTTTGCTGCATCCCATACATTTTGGTATATTGTATTTACATTTTCATTTTTCTCAAGATGTACTTTAATTTATCTTTTTTTAAAAGTTGTTGTTCAATTACAGTTGTCTCCATTTTTACCACATCATATCCCCTCACCCCACCCATCCCCGCCTCCCACCCTTGAAACTACCCCCTTGGGCTTTGTCCATGTGTCCTTTATACATGTTCCTTAATGGTCTTTGCCCTATTTTTCCCATTATTCCTCTCTCCCCTCCCCTCTGGTTACTGTCAGTTTGTTCTTTATTTCAGTGTCTCTGGTTATATTTTGCTTGCTTGCTTGTTTTGTTGATTGGGTTCCACTTATAGGTAAGATCATATAGTATTTGTCTTTCACCACCTGGCTTATTTCACTTAGCATAATATTCTCCAGTTCCATCCATGCTGTCACAAAAGACAAGAGTTCCTTCTTTCTTCCTCCTGCATAGTATTGCATTGTGTAAATGTACTACAGTTTTTTGATGCATTCATTTACTAATGGGCACTTAGGCTGTTTCCAGCACTTAGCTATTGTAAATTGTACTGCTCTGAACATTGGGGTGCATAGGTCCTTTAGAATTGGTGTTTCAGGTTTCTTAGGGTATAATCCCAATAATGGTATTGCAGTTCCATTTTTAGTTTTCTGAGGAAATTCCATACAGTTTTCCACAGCAGCTGCACCAGTCTCCATTCCCACCAACAATGTACTAGGGTTCCCTTTTATCCACAACCTGGCCAGTACTTGTTGTTTGTTGATTTGCTTATGATGGCCATTCTGACAGGTGTGAAGTGGTATCTCATTGTGGTTTTAATTTGCATCTCTCTGATTACTAGTGATTCTGAGCATCCTTTCTTATGTCTTTGGGCCCTCTGTATGTCCTTGGAGAAGTGTCTGTTCAGGTCCTTTGCCCATTTTTTAATTGGGTTGTTTGTCTTCCTGGAGTGGAGTCATGTGAGTTATTTACATATTTTGGAGAGCAAACCCTTGTCCTAGGTGTCATTTGCAAATACATTTTCCCATACGGTCGGTTCTTTTTTCATTTTACTGATGTTCTCTTTAGCTGAGCTGAAGCTTTTTATTTTAATAAAGTTCCATTTGTTTATTCTTTCCTTTATGTCCCTTGTTCTAGGGTACATATTGGTGAAAATATTGCTGCGTGGAATATGTAACATTATCCTGCCTATGTTCTCCTCTAGGACTTTTGTGGTGTCACAACTTACATTTAAGTGTTTTATCCACTTTGGATTTATTTTTGTGTATAGTGTTAGTTGGTGATGAAGTTTGATTTTTTTGCATGTAGCTGCCCAGTTCTCCCAACACCATTTGTTGAAGAGGCTATTTTTACTCCATTTTATTTAATTTGTAGAGTTTTTACTTTGCAAACTCTACATTTTCCAGAAAGTTCTTCAAAAGTACAATTTCACCCTGATGGTATTAGTTTCATATGAGGGTCACTGTACTTTCCTAAGACTGACATTGTGCATCCTGGTATCTGTGTGATTCCAGTAATCTACAGCAACATTTGTAGTCCTTGTGTTCGATGTTTTGTCTCTTTAGTTCTCTGCCAATAGCCTTCTTCAACCATGCTATGGAAGATGGTTCCCTATAGTAACATAGTAATACAGCCTCACTTTCTAGGTTAATCACTAACATGGACTGGTTATTCTAATTCTTTGACATTCTCATAAAAATAGCACATGCTTATTAAAAGATAATCTGAAGAAGTACAAAAAAGAACCAAAAAGGAATTAAGATTTAGCCCTACTCTCCTTCTAGATATATCTTCACTGTGAAATTTATATGCATATTTGCACAACCTGATTATATCTCTCTGTATAGTTTCATTGGAGTATATGATATAGTCAAATGTGTAAGAATGTTTATGAATCTTGTTGAAATTTGTCAACTTCTTATTTCTTAAAGGGAAAGTACAGAAATTATCTGGGATCCTAATAATTAATGGAAAGCAAGTAGGTTGGGAGAAAAATTTACTTTATGTAATAAAAAAACAATGACTGGTTTTATAAATCACTGACTTGGATTCAAGTATTATTTTTACAGCTTGAAAACAACAGCTACTATTACAAATTATTCAAATTACACTTTATTCATCCTTCTCCTTGTCTTGCTTCTCCTCCTCTTTTTCCACCCCTACTAACATTTTCTTTCTCCTTTAGTGTAAAGTAGTGCATATTTCAAGAGTAGGTTTAGATTGAATAGAACTTTCACTCAAGGTGGATAAAAGAGTTAAATATAAGACGTGACACCATTAAAGTCCTAGAGGAGAACATAGGCACGAAAATCTCAGACATTTCACGCAGCAACATTTTTACTGATATGTCCCCTAAAGCGAGGGACATAAAGGAAAGAATAAACAAATGGGATCTCATCAAAATAAAAAGCTTCTGTATGGCTAAAGAAAATGGTATTAAAATAAAAAGAGAACCAACTATATGGGAAAACATATTTGCCAATGATACCTCAGACAAGGGTTTAATCTCCAAAATATATAAAGAACTTACACGACTCCACTCTAAGAAGACAAGCAACCCAATTAAAAAATGGGCAAAGGACTTGAGCAGACACCTATCCAAGGAGGACATACAGAAGATCCAGAAACACACGAAAAGATGCTCCATATCGCTAGCTATCAGAGAGATGCAAATTAAAACCACAATGAGATACCACCTCACACCAGTCAGAATGGCCATCATAAATAAAACAACAAACAACAAGTGTTGGAGAGGTTGTGGAGAAAAGGGGACCCTAGTACACTGTTGGTGGGACTGCAGACTGGTACAGCCACTATGGAAAGCAGTATGGAATTTTCTAAGAAAACTAAAAATGGACCTACCTTTTGATCCAACAATTCCACTGCTAGGATTATA
>PVKU01017135.1:0-12358 GCA_004027475.1 Anoura caudifer | reverse complement strand
CGTTTGTCCATGTGTCTTTCATACTTGTTGCTCTAAACCCTTCCCCTTTTCCCTGGATATTCCTATCCCTCTCCTCTCTTGTTCTCAATTTCAGTGTCTTTGGTTATATTATGCTTGTTTGTTTGTTTTGTTAATTAGGATCTTGTTAAAGGTGAGATCATATGGTATTTGTCTTTCACCTCCTGGCTTATTTCGCTTAGCATAATGCTCTCCAGTTCCATCCATGCTGTTGCAAAGGGTAGGAGCTCCTTCTTTCTTTCTGCTGCATAGAATTCCATTGTGGAAATGTACCATAGTTTCTTGATCCATTCATTTACTGATGGGCACCTAGGTTGCTTCCCACATTTGGCTATTGTAAATTGTGCTGCTATGAACATTGGGGTGCATAGGTTCTTTTGGATTGGTGTTTCAGGGTTTCTAGGATATAATCCTAGCAGTGGAATTGCTGGGTCAAAAGGTAGGTCCATTTTTAGTTTTCTTAGAAAATTCCATACTGCTTTCCATAGTGGTTGTACTAGTCTGCAGTCCCACCAACAGTGTACTAGGGTCCCCTTTTCTCCACAACCTCTCCAACACTTGTTGTTTGTTGCTTTGTTTATGATGGCCATTCTGACAAGTGTGAAGTGGTATCTCATTGTGGTTTTAATTTGCATCTCTCTGATAGCTAGCAATATTGAGCATCTTTTCATGTGTTTCTGGATCTTCTGTATGCCCTCCTTGGAGAAGTGTCTGTTCAAGTCTTTTGCCCATCTTTTAATTGGGTTGCTTGTCTTCTTAGAGTGGAGTCATGTAAGTTCTTTATATATTTTGGAGTTAAACCCTTGTCTGAGGTATCATTGGCAAATATGTTTTCCCATACAGTTGGTTCTCTTTTTATTTTAATACTGTTTTCTTTAGCCATGATAAACCTAACCAAAGAGGTAAAAGACCTGTATGCAGAAAACTACACAACACTGAAGAAAGAAATCAAGGAAGACACAAACAAATGGAAACATATACCATGTTCATGGATCAGAAGAATTAACATCATCAAAATGTCCATCCAACCCAAAGCAATGTACAGATTCAATGCAATACCTATCAAAGTACCAATGGTGTATTTCACAGACATAGAACAAACACTTCAAAAATTTATATGGAGCCATAAATGACCTCGAATAGCTGCAGCAATTTTGAGAAAGAAGAGCCAAGTAGGAGGGATTACAATACCTGACACCAAACTGTATTACAAGGCCACTGTAATGAAAACAGCCTGGTACTGGCACAAAAACAGACACATGGACCAGTGGAACAGAACAGAGAGCCCAGAAGTAAAGCCATTTCTTTATGGTCAATTAATATTTCACAAAGGAGGCAGCAACATAAAATGGAGTAAAAGTAGCCTCTTCAACAAGTGGTGTTGGGAGAACTGGACAGCTACATGCAAAAAAATGAAACTTGAAGACCAACTTACACCATACACAAAAATAAATTCAAAATGGATAAAAGATTTAAATATAAGCTGTGACACCATTAAAGTCCTAGAGGAGAATGTAGGCAGGAAAATCTCAGACATTTATGCAGCAACATTTTTACTGATATGTCTCCAAAAGCAAGGGACATAAAGGAAAGAATAAACAAATTGGATCTCATCAAAATGAAAAGCTTCATTTCTTTACTTTTAGTGTTTTATGTTAAACATATATTTCTTGTTAACAACACATTGTTTGGTCTTGGTTTTTTATTTAGTCTGTCAATCTCTATCTTTGTATAGATATTTAGGCCATTTACACTTAATAAAATCACTAATAAGTATGGCTTTAAATATATAATCTTGTTTTTTGATTTTTACTTGTCTTTATTTCTCTGTTTCTCTATTTTTACCTTTTTGGGGGTTGTTTTGTGGTGGATCAGGTAAGGTTTTTTTGTATTCATTTTATCTATGCTATTGATGTTCTTATCATGCTTGCTTGAGATTTTTTTGAATGATATTCTAGATATTAAAATATACATCATTAATTTTTCAGTATACCTTCCAAAATACTTTATTATTTCACAAATCCTCAATAACCTCAAATAATATTTCCTATTGTGAACCTCCATTCTTGTTCTCTTGACATTACATATTTTACTTCTATAAATGCTACAAAGTCCAATATATTGTTATTATAATTTTGTCAAATATTCATATAGACTCTTATGGAAATTAAGACACATATCTTTAAAAATATAAATGGCAATTTATTATAAAGGTCCTTTATATTTTCTATTATATTATTTCTAGCATTCTTTATTTTTTCTTGTAAAAGTGACTTTTAATATGATTTCATCTCTATTTAAAGAAATTAATTTATTATTTCTTATAGTATACAGATGCTATAGATATATTCTTTCACCTTTTATTTAGTTAGACAAATCTTTATTTTGTCTTTATTTTAAAGGATATTTTTGTTGAATATAAAATTCTAGCCTAATAGTTTTTTTTTTTTTTTTGCACTTTAAATATGCTGTTTTATAGTCTAATGGCCTCCATGGTCTTATTTGTAAACTTGGCTATAATTCTTACTGCTTTTTCCTTAAATGAAATCCAATTGCCATTATTCATAGATTCTGTATTTGCAAATTCATATACTTGCTAAATTTTATTTGTATCTCCTACATGAATAATTGTGGCACTTGTGTTGTAATTCATGGATATGGGCAGAGGGGCAAAAGAATGGAGTCCCCTGATGTGCAGATTCCCTGCAGTGGTCAGACTGGGCAACTCCTTATCTTCTTGTTTCAGCTCTCACACTGTAAACAAGGGTTCTTTTTGTGATATACTTAGTGCTGTGATCTTTGATGATTTTTAGCTTTTTATCAATAATTCACTATTTCAAATGACCCCCAAGTGTACTTAATTCTATCTGTTGTTTCTGAGCATAAGAAGGCTGTGATGTGTCTTATGGAGGAAATAATGTATATTAAGTAAGCATCACTCAGGCATGAGTTATAGTGCCATTGGCTGTAAGTTCAATGTTAATGAATCAACAATACAGTAATCCGGAAAGAAGAAGAGAAATTTTATTTACACTATATGAGGCTTCTGCAGAAGGAGCTAAAGTAACTTCTATAATGCTTAATGGAAAAGTAGCTAAATTTGTGGATTCATAAGATAATGATTATTTTAAAAAGCATAACAGGCAGTATTATTGTGAGACCAAAAGCCAAGGAAATTTATGGTCATGTCTTCTAGCTTTAGGAAACTGTTAAACCCTTTTCAATTAGTGCTAGTTCTCATGTTTAAATGGTAGAACTTAAACAATGTTAAACATGCAGGCAAGGCAGACTCTGAAGATTAGGAGGCTGTAGAAGAACTTATAAAACACCTGCTAAATGTTATAGAGGAAAAGGCTATGTGGAAGAGCAGGTTTTCACTGCTGAGACTGGTTTGTTTTATAAGGATGTTAGCAATGAATGTATACAGAACAAATAGTGTTTCAGCTGGTGAAGATGTGACCAAGGCTTGCAGGAACCTACCTTGTATATCCTCTAGGAGCTCTAATTCAGTATTCACTACCTCAGTGTTTGCAGTGACTTTATTGAACATGACTACTACAAATAACAAAAAACAACTGTATGTCTATTTTTCGGGGAAATGTCATGATTTTTCTCTATATTTAGTTTTCATTATTTTGATTCAGATGCATCTTAGTTTGTGTGTGCCTGTGTGACATTTGCTGAACTTCTTAGGTTGTAGTTTTTGTCTCTCATTAATTATGCAAATTCTTAACAATTTGTCTGCAAATATTCTGTCCCATTCTTTCTGTTCTATCCTGCTGGGACTCTATGTATGGTAGACCACTTCACAGATCTGGGATACTAATATTATTTATTTATTTTTGTTCTTTTTTTTCTCTTTATATTTCATTTTGCATTTATATTACCCTGTCTTCAATTTTACTGATTTTTCCCCCTCAGCTCTTAGCTCCATGCAGTCTATTAAATCCATTGAAAGAGGATTTTTAATTACTGATATATTATTCTTCTAGTTTTGGAATGTCTTTTTGACTCTTTTCTGTAGTTATCAATCATCTGTTTGTGATGGTTGTTTACCTTTTTTAAAAGGACCTTTTAACTTATTTTTTATACTTGTTTTAAATTCCCATATGATAATGTCATCATCTTGTCCACTTCTGAGTCTGATTCCATTCACTACTTCCTCTCTGGATAATAGGTAATGATTTTCTGTTTCTGTACACTTGTTGTTTTTTAAATTAAATGCTGGAATTCTGTGAGAAAGAATGGTAGACTAAAATAATATTTATTCCAAGGAAATGCATATCTCTTTTCTGTCATATTATTGGTGTTGGAGTTCACTCAATCTATAAGCACTTAATCAGGTCTTTCTGGGTTCTGTGGTTGCATAAGGTAAATTCAGCTCACCACAAGCCCCAAATTATTCAATAAGGAGATTAGAACTTCCCTTAAATGAGGCTTGTGATCTGAGTGCCTGGAGGGTTTGTCTCAGTTTTTCCACCCTTATCTTTCAATAGCATCTATATATTTGCAATGTAGATTAAGTGGTCTCTCCTAGCATTTTTACCTCTCTGTTTAACAACTCAATCTATAATCCAGAATAGTTTATAGTTTTTCTCATTCTCCTGCTCTGCCCTCAGTATTCAGTGGGACTTGTGCCTTATGTTTGACACAGGCAGTCTCTCAACTTTCTTGTCTCATTCCCCATCTTTCTTGTGAGTACTAAATGAAGGACCATGGAAAAGAATTGGTTGAATGCAAATCCTTTTCTTTTTTTTAATATATATTTTTATTTTTTTATCAGACCCTTTTCTTTTTTCTTTTCTCCTCCTTTCTTTTCTGCCTCCCCTCCCCTCCCTTCCTCTCCCCTCCCCTCCCCTCTCCTCTCCTCTCCTCTTTCTTCCCTTCTCTTCTCTTTTCCTTTCTTTTGTCTGAAGGTCCAAGTGCTTCTAAATCTTGATTCCAGCCCACTCCTGGTCCTAGAAAATTAGAGAACAGTTGTGTCTTTCTTACCCATGTCTATGGTAAGTTTCTGTCTCCTCTCACTGCTCTGCTGATGATAAAAGCAGCTGAGTCTCCTTTTCCTATGAAAGAATCATAATTTTCTGGATTTTATTTGATTATGTTTATTTGTGAGCTCAGCTCTCAAATAGGCTTTAGAAACCTATGATTTCTAGATTACTCAAGTTTGTTTTATTTTTAGGGTAGTAAGGATATTTTCTTGTCACTTTTTGTGTCTTAAGTAGAAGCAAAAGTCTGTCTTGGCTGTATCTTCAAACCCTTCTTTTTCTTTAATTTTCTCTTTTCCAAACTATTATTTCAACTCACACTCCGTTTAATAACAAACTAACACAATTTCTTGACCATACATTCTTTTATCCTACTGGCCATAAATATTTATTCTCTTCATCCCCAATCAATAAGAATAATATCCTCATTGTTTCTCCGTTTATTTTCCCTTAGTCTTTTCTCAACCCAATAATATTTAGTTTCTAATATAGCTGCTACCAAGACTATTCCTGTTTCTGTGACTGACAATTGTGAAATCAATCACTTTTCAATTTGTATTTTATTTAACCCATTGCATTCAAAGTATTAGAAATTTCTACTTTCCTGAAACCCCCACATTGCTTGATTTTATGACCTCTCTTACACCTTTATGTTCTTTTCAGTTTATCTTTAAAATGTTGTTTTTCTTGGAGCTCTTTCTTATTTAGATTATTTTCATGCTGTGGGTTATCTCATTCACGTTTTCAATAGCTTCAGCTTTTAACTGAAGATTTGTTTTATATCTCCAACCCAAATCTCTTTCCTGCTTTCCAGAACTGTATATTAAACTGCCTTCAAGACAGACCATTGGATGATGCTATTTCTTTCCTCCCTCCTACCTCAAACCTCCTCTTCTTGAATTCATTTCATTGAAATTATACCATCCTCTATGTGTTATCCAAACTAGAAACCTGGAAGTCATCCTCAATTCCTATCTTCTCCTTAATCAAATAAATTACCCAGTCTTCTTCATTCACCTCCCATGCATTTCTCTAATCTTGCTCCTCTTCTCCACCCCCATTGTCATATCCCTGAAATTACAGCCCCTACCAATTGTCGCTGTGACTCTACCTTCTTTACCCTTTTCTCTGAAGTTCTATCAGTCCTCCACACTGCTGCCAGAGATTCTTTCTAATATGATCTGATTGCCCCCCTTTTAAAACATGTCGGTTTTTTTTCATTCATCTGTGCTATCTAGCACATAGAGACACTGAATAGTTTTGAAAGAATGAAAGGCAAAACTCAAAATTACATTGAAATATATTCAAGACCTTTTGTTCTCTGATCCTTGTCAACTTTTCCAGCTTGACCTCCTACTTTCTGTTATTTGCCCTTCATATTCTAGCAATGATCAAATCTTTTATAGTTCTAGGACTAGACTTCCTTGCCATTGATCTGCTGTTTCCCTATTTTGAGACATTTGCCTTGTTGACCTTTCCCAGTAAAACTCAAGTGGTCCTTTCCTTTTGCATGAAACTAAACTTTCTACATTTTCATTCTAGCAATTAATTACCTATTTGCTTATAGACTGGAGTCTCAAAAATGACACACTCCTATAAGGGGAACTGCCCTTTATTATCTCAGCATCTAGTAAATGATTTGGTATACAATACATGTTCAAAAATGAAATAAAAAGAAAAAGGTTTGAATTCAAACCATGTTATGTTATACTAAACTAGGAACTGGTTGTGACATATAAAAAGCCTGTGGAGTTGACTTATTTATTATTTATTAAAAATGCTCTTTCTTATTTGGAAGGAAATCATTTAAGATTGGAAACACCTTTAGAGAGACAGTGACGGGGGTAGAAGATGTTAGGAATATAATTTTCCTATTTTTATTTTTTGTTTCCATTGTGGAAGTATTAGAGAAAAGTAGTTGAAGACATTTTAAAAGCCTAGCTATAAAGTCAATGTTGAGTACAAATAGGAAGAAATCTCATAGTCTATCATGAATGTAGTTTAGGTAGCAAGAGGAAGATTTCCTGATTTCAGTGCCTGCCAGAAGGATTTGGACAGTCTAGGCCCAGTGAACATCTGGAGACCTTGTATATAAAGGAAATGCAGGAATTAAAAGAGTTGAGAGAAAAGTTGAGGATATGTCAACAATAACATAGTAGCAGCTGACTTGATGAGATAAGGTACTTTTACAGTTCTTTAAATTTAGCTTTCTTTTATATGTTGATACATTTATGAAACAGAGTAATCAGAACCCAATAATTATTGACCCTGTGAATTTCAAGCAGTAGTTCTTGTGTGGCCTGTTTTCTGGGATATTATTGTTGCCCCATCTTCCTCTTTATCCATCTACAGTGCACCACACAAGCCCATGATAACAGAGGCATCCCAGGCTTGGTTCCTGGAAGAGAATGGCTCATATCTGGAGGCTGTCTTTGTATTCTAGATTGAAGGCAGATATGAGTTAACCAGGAAAATAGGAAAGCACAAAATCTTTAGATAAAACAATTGAAGACATTTAGGCTATTGTTTTCAAAACCATAAGCCTGGCACATGAGCCCTCTTCCCTATAAAAACATAAGAAAAAAATCACCAAGTTACAAAATAATGCACTTGACTGGGAAACCTGATATCTCTTGTTCCACTTGTGTGATCTTAAGCAAGTTGTTTGACCTTTCTGTAGCTCAAATTTCTGTAAAACAATAAGAATAATACTTGCCTTTCTTTAAAACATTGTGAAAGACAAACTTACGTATCTGAAAGTGTTTTTGCATAATTAAAAATGCTACATAGAAGTAAGTTATCATTGTACTATTTTCATTTTTACAGTCTAGGTTCTGGATCATCTAACTGTCCCTTAGGAGGAGTTCTTAGAATGACATTTGGTTGTAGAGGTGAGGGCACAGGCTCTGGGACAGACTGGAGTTGTATTCCAGCTCTATTTCCTATTGTGTGACCTTAGGCACATTGTTTTTTCTATGTTTTTTTTTTTTAATGTTTGTTTTCAATCTATACAAAAGGAACAGTAAGAGTGTGCACCTCATAGGTTGGTGAGGTTTGTATTAAAACAAAGCATTAAATTAAATAATTCAGATAAACCTTTACAGGAGTATCTGGGTCATTTTAAGCATGAGACAAAGATTAGCTCTGAGAAATAAAATACCCCAACTACTCTGGAGGAATGGCTGGGATCTTGACCCTGAGTTCTGCAAAGAACTATTGCTCTGGGGAATACAAATGCTGTAAAGCCAGGCAGTTTCTCCTTTTTCCTTGTTTGAGATTGGTAAATCAAAAGACTATACTTTCAGGGATCATTTCTATAGTTTGTTACTAGATAAGTTTCTCTGAATGTGTACAGCACCCAAAACCATGAGGAGGAGGCACAGTGTTCTCCTCCGAGCATAAAGCTGGCTTTTGGGGTTGGCTTTGCAACTGCCAAGAGCCACTGATGATCATTCTTCTCTTCCATTGGAAGAGTAAGAAGGAGAGAACACAGTCTGAGTGGGAAAAAAAAAGGTAGATCCATAAGAAGTACTATTCAGATATGTTTTTGCAATAATCTGTCTTCTCTCAAGGCAAAAACAGTGCCAAACTGTGAACATAATTGTTCCTCAGTCAGATATAACCCAAAATGGATAAGTGGGCTAGCATGGTAAGATGTTCAGAGAGCATTGTGGTTAGTAGTAAAAGTCTCTTTTACTCATTCATTCATTCATTCATTCATTCTCTTGTACTCATCTTATTAGGTAAAATAAGAAAAATAAATGCTAAAATAAGAAAAATGGCTGTTATATATAGTCTTTTTATATATGTTTATATGTGGACCTTTATATATGTATATATGTTTCTATACATGCAAATATACACATATGTAAATGCATATGTACACAAAGTCTGATATTCTATGGTGCTACAGATAATAATAATTATGTAAAATTATATTAGACTTGGATATTTATTATTTAGTGTGCGTCATGATGTATTTTATGTATTAATGGATATATTGTTCACATTTTTAAGTATCTTTTATTGATTGTGCTATTAAAGTTTTCCCAATTTTTTCCCTTTATCCCCGCCTGCCCTGACCCCCAACCCTCCAGCATCCCCCACCTTATGTCCATGGGTTGTACGTATAAATTCTGAGTCCTCTGTTTCCTACACCATTTTTAGTCTCTCCCCATCTATTTTATGCCTAGTAATTATACCTTTTCTTCCCTGTATCTTCCCCTCCATTCCTCCCTTCCCCCTTGCCAGTGAAAACCCTCTATGTGATGTCCATTTCTCTGAGTTTGTTCCTGTTCTTGTTGCTTGCTTAGTTTTTGTTTTCATTGTTTTTCTTTTCTTTTAGGTTCATTTGTTGACAGTTGTGAGTTTGTTGTCATTTTATGTTCATATTTTTTATCTTCTTTTTCTTAGATAAGGCCCTTTAACATTTCATATAATAAGGGCTTGGTGATGATGAACTCCTTTAACTTGACCTTATCTGGGAAGCACTTTATCTGCCCTTCCATTCTAAATGAAAGCTTTGCTGGATAGAGCAATCTTGGATGTAGGTCCTTGCCTTTCATGAGTTGTAATACTTCTTGCCAGGCCCTTCTTGCCTGCAAGGTTTCTTTTGAGAAATCAGCTGACAGCCTTGTGGGCACTCCTTTGTAAGGTAACTCTCTTCTTTCTTCTGGCTTCTTTTAGGATTCTCTCTTTGTTTTTAATCTTGGATAACTTAATGATGATGTGCTTTGGTGTGTTCTTCTTTGGGTCCAACTTCTTTGGGACCCTCTGGGCTTCCTGGACTTCCTAGAAATCTATTTCCTTTGCCAGATTGGGGAAGTCTTCCTTCATTATTTGTTCAAATAAGTTTTCAATTTCTTGCTGTTGTTCTTCTCCTTCTTGTACCCTTATAATTCAGATATTGGAAGGTTTCAGGTTGTCCCAGAGGTTTGTAAGACTCTTTTTACTTTTTTGAATTCTAGTTTCTTCATTCTGTTCTGGTTGGATGTTTATTTCTTCCTTTTGGGGGAAGAAATCAGTGATTTGAGTCCTAGTTTTGTTCCTGTCGCTGTTCATTCCCTGAAAATTTTGCTTTATTTCATTTTGGGTATCTTTCATTTTCTCTTTCATTTTTTGACAAAGCTCAATCAGTTCTGTGAGCATTTTGATTACCAGGGCTTTAAATTCTCCATCAGATAGGTTGGCTATCTCCTCAATGCTTACATATGTTTCTGAGGTTTTGCTCTGTTCTTTTTTTAAACATTTTATTGATTATGCTATTACAATTGTGCCATTTCCCCTCCTTCATTCCTCTCCACCCTGCATACCCCCTCCCACCCACATTCCCCCCCTTTAGTTCATGTCCATGTGTCATAAGTTCTTTAGCTCCTACATTTCCCACACTATTCTTGCCCTCCCTCAGTCTATTTTCTACCTAGTATTTATGCTACTTATTCTCTGTACCTTTTCCCCCTATCTCCTCATCCCACTCTCCTGATGCTAACCCTCCATGTGATCTCCATTTCTGTGGTTCTGCTCCTGTTCTAGTCATTTGCTTAGCTTGCTTTTGTTGTAGGTGTGGTTGTTAATACCTGTGAGTTTGCTGTCTTTTTACTATCATATTTTTATCTTCTTTTTCTTAGATAAGTCCCTTTAACATTTCATATAATAAGGTCTTGATGATGATGAGTTCCTTTAACTTGACCTTATCTGAGAAGCACTTTATCTGCCCTTCCATTCTAAATGAAAGCTTTGCTGGATAGAGCAATCATGGATGTAGGTCCTTGACTTTCATGACTTGGAATTCTTCCTTCCAGCCTCTTCTTGCCTGTAAGGTCTCTTTTGAGAAATCAGTTGACAGTCTGCTGGGAACTCCTTTGTAGGTGACTGTGCCCTTATCTCTTGCTGCTTCTAGAATTCTCTCCTTCATTTTAATCTTGGCTAATGTAATTATGATGTGCCTTGGTGTGTTCCTCCTTGGGTTGAACTTCTTTGGGACTCTCTGAACTTCCTGGACTTCCTGGAAGTCTATTTCTTTTGCCAGATTGGGGACATTCTCCTTTATTACTTGTTCAAATAAGTTTTCCACTTGTTGCTCTTCCTCTTCCCCTTCTGGTACCCCTATAATTTGGATGTTGGAATGCTTAAAGATGTCCTGGAGGTTCCTAAGCCTCTCCTCATTTTTTTTTTTTTGAATTCTTGTTTCTTCATTCTTTTCTGTTTGTTTTTTTCTTCCTCTGGTCCACTCCATTGATCTGAGTCCCAGTTTTCTTCCCAGCACTATTGGTTCCCTATGCATTTTCCTTCATTTCACTTAGTGTAGCCTTCAATTTTTCATCTAATTTGTGAACAAAATCAACCAATTATGTGAGCATTCTGATCACCAGTGCTTTGAACTGTGCATCTGATAGGTTGGCTATCTCTTGGTTGTTGAAGTGTATTTGCTCTGGGGCTTTGATCCATTCTTCCATTTGTGCCTTTTTTTTTGGGGGGGGAGGGTCTGATCATGCCTGTTACGTATGAGAGGTGGAACCTTAGGTGTTCACTAGGCCTGGGCAACCCATGTTGCTGGGATATGATGCTGTATATGGGGGAGGGGTCAGAGAGGGTACAATAGCACTTGCTTCACTCTGCCAGATTTCAGTCACTTTTGCCACTTCCCCAAAGCAAATTGGGCCTTACTGGCACTGATTCCTGTGTGGGTGGATTTGTGTACGTTCTAGGATCCTGAGGCTCTCTCCAGTGAACTCTCCTGTGAGGCTGGGAGTCTCTCCTGGCACTTCAACCCCCACAGGTGTTTTCAATTATTGTTTCAGGCTTTATTTCCCCACAGTGGGGCCTTCGGGTGTGCAGTCTGTCTCGTTCCCCAGTTTTGCCTGGTTTATCTCATGTGAATGTGTGACCTCGGTCAGCCAGCCACCTTGCATAGCTCACTGAGTCTGCCTATTGCCACCCCAATGTCTGGGGTCCACCAGCCAATGCTTTTTTCTGCCATGACCCCTTTCCGCTGGCCGCTGACACCATCCCTCTTACCGGTCTGGATGAATATGTCTATTTTTTCCTTTGGTTGTCCGACTTCCGTGAATTTCAATTTTCTGTCAGTACTGGTTGTTTTTTGTTTCTAAATTGTCCTTATTTTGGATGTGCAAAGAGGCACAGTATGTCTACCTACACCTCCACCTTGGCTGAAAGTTCTGTTCTTTCATTTGGGCCATATATCTCTGTCTTGGCGGACCTGAGATGTTGTTAGCAGGTGGGGCCTCAGGTATTCATGTGGGCAGGGCAATCCTCCTCTCTGTGTTGAGGGGGAGGGGCCAGAGAAGGAACAGTGTTTTGCCTGCTCCTCTCTTGTGCATTTTTCTTTTTTT
>PVKU01017134.1:0-12361 GCA_004027475.1 Anoura caudifer | reverse complement strand
TATGGTTTTGTGCCTAACATTTAATCATTTGATCCATTTTGAATTTATTTCCTGTGTGTGGTGTAACAAGATGGCCTAGTTTAATTTTTGTGCATGTATCTGTCCAATTTTCCCAACACCATTTATTGAGTAAACTGTCTTTAGCCCATTGTATGTACTTGATTCTTCTGTTGGATATGAAGTGACTATAATGTTGTTCGTGTATTTCTGGGTTCTCTACTGTTCTGTTGATCTATGGATCTATATGTCTGTTTTTATTGCCAGTACCATGCTCTTTTGAGAACTGTAGCCTGATATTTCAGTTTGATATGAGATAGTGTGATTCTTTCAAATTTGTTTTTCTTTCTCAGAATGGATGCTGTTATGAGGGGCCTTTTTTGGCTCTATATACATTTTTTTAAATATTTGTTCTAGTTCTGTGATTTATGTCATTGAAATCTTGACAAGAATTGCCTGGAATTTATAGAGTGTTATGGGTAGTATGGACATTTTAATAATGTTAATTCTTCCTGTTCATGAACATAGTACATGCTTCTATTTATTTGTGTCTTCTTTAATTTCTTTCTTCAGTGTCATAATTTTCTGAGTACAAGTCTTTTACATCCTTGGTTAGATATATTCCCATGTGGTGGACTCTGGCCAGCAGTGTTCGTGTCATTATGGATGAATTAAAATATACACACAGACTACTGAATCTGGTGGAGGAATAAGGACAACAGCATTGATTTTCTCTCAAGAACAGCACAACCTGTGGCCTCCACCATTGTAGGTCTTGATTCTAATCTCTCTTTACATTCCAAGATGATTCTTCCTCCCTATCCTGGTTACAATAAAGGACCCAATGCCCTTCATTACATCACAGAAGAAGGACATTAGCAAATGAATAGGAAAAAGAGGTTGAGCCAGTGACACTGGCCCCTGCAAGGCTCAGCACTGATTTTAGGAAGTTACAGTAATCATTTGCAGGGTGAGGGAGATTTTAGCAAAGAATAAACCTCAAAAGAGCTTAGGTATATTGCAAGTCTGATTACCCATGCGAGAACCTATCTCTGGGCATGGGTCCTGTGCATCTCTGAGTGGGAGCTGGGCCCACCCCACGCAGAAGGGTATACCACATTCCTAGGTATTTTATTCTTTTTGAAGAAATTGCATATGGGATTGTTTCCCTTATTTCCATTTCTGTTAATTCATTATTGGCATGTAAAATGCAACTGATTTGGAGATATTAATTTTGTATCCTGTTACTGTGTTGAATTCACATATCAGTTTTACTGGTTTCTTGGTGAAATATTTGGGGTTCTCTAGGTACAGAGTCATTCATCTCTGAATAAAGACAGTTTTACATCTTCTTTTTCTTTTTGGATGACTTTTTTTTTACATTTTTTCTGATTTTTGTGGCTAGTACTTTCAGTAGTATGTCGAATAAGAGAGGTGAAAGCAGACATCCCTGTCTTGTTCCTCTTCTTAAGAGGAACACTTGTAGTTTTTGCCTATTGAGTACGATGTTGGCAGTGAGTTTTCCATAATGGCCTTTATTATTTTTTATTATGTTCCCTGAATTCCTAGTTTACTGGGAGTGTTTATCATAAATGGGTGCTGGAATTTCTCAAATACCTTTCCAGCATCTATTGATGTGATCATGTAGTTTTTATGCTTCATTTTGTTTATGTGAATAACATTTATTAATTAGCAATGTAACACCAAACTTGCATTTGTGAAATAAATCCCACTAGATCATGGTGTATGATCCTTTTGCTGTATTGTTGTGTTTGGTTTGCTATTATTTTGTTAAGGATTTTAGCATCTGTGTTCATCATAGATATTGTCCTGTACTCTTCTTTCATTGTAGTGTCTTTACCTTCTTTTGGAATTAGGATAATGCTTGCCTCATGAAATGAATTGGGAGTCTTCCTTCCTCTTGAATTTTTTGAAATAGTTTGAGTAGGGGAGGTATTAGTTTTTCTGAGAAAGTTTGGTACAATTCCTCTGTGGAGTGTTCCAGCCCAGGGCTTTTGATTGTTGGGAGTTTTTCCATTAATGCTTCAGTTTCACTAGGTATAATCTGTCTATTCAAATTCTCTGATTCTTCCTGATTTAGTTTTGGAAGACTGTATGTTTTTTAGGAATTTGTTCATTTCAACCAGGTTGTCCAGTTTGTTGGCATATAGTTGTTCATAATATTTTCTCACACTCCTTTTATTTCTTTGGTGTCAGTTGTTATTTCTCCTCTTTCATTTCTGATTTTATTTATTTGGGTCCTTCTCTTTTTTTCTTGATGATTCTGGTTACAATTTTGCCAATTTTGTTTATCTGTTTCAAAGAACCAGCTCTTGGATGCACTGATATTTTGCAATTTTTATAGACTCTATTTTTTTGTTTCAGCTTTGATCTTTATTATCTTGTTCCTTCTAAATACTTTGTTCCTTGTTTGTTGTTCTATCGCAAGTTTCTTTAAGTATGAAGTTACATTGCTATTTGAGCTTTTTCTTGTTTGCCTTTTTTTTGAGATAGGCCTGTAACACTATGAATTTCCCTCTCAGCATTGCTTTCTCCGTGTCTTACAGATTTTGAAGTCTTGTGTCCTTGCGTTCATTTGTTTCAAGGTATCTTTTTATTTTTTCCTTTATGGGTCTTGTTGACCCATTAATTGTTTAATAACATGTTATTTTGTTCCCATGTATTTGTGTGTTTTTCAGTGTTCTTCTTGTGATTGATATTTAGTTTCTTAGCATTGTGGTCAGAGAAGATGTTTGATATGATTTCAGTCTTCTTAAATTTATGGAGACTTGTTTTGTGTCCTAACATTTGGTCTATCCTAGAAAACATCCATGTGCATTTGAAAAATATGTATATTGTACTGTTTGGGGTGAAATGCTTTGATACACCAATTAAATCCACTTTATCTAATTTGTCCTTTAAGGCCGCTGTCTCCTTTTTAATTTTCTGCTTGGGAGTTCTTTTCCACAAAGTCATTGGGGTGTTAAAATCCTCACATTTAACTGCATTTGTATTGATGTCTCCCTTTACCTGTGTCAAGATTTGCTTTACATATTTAGGTGCTCTGTTGTTGGGTGCATAAATGTTTAGTAGGGTTATACTCTTTTATTTGATTGTTCCCTTTATCATTTTGTGGTGTATTTCTTTGTCTCTTACTATACCCTTGGTTTTAAAGTCTATTTGTCAGATATAAGTACTGCTACCCCAGTTTGTTTTTCTTATCTATTTGTATGAAATATCTTTTTCCATTCCATTACTTTTAGTCTGTATGTATCTTTCTATCGGAGATGTGTCTTTTGGAGGAGTATATATATTGGTCTTATTTTCTTATCTGTTCAGCTACCCTATGTCTTTTTCTTGAGGCATTTAAGCCACTTTCATTTAAGGTGATTAGTGATGGATATGTATGTAGTGCCATTTTATTGTTTGACTGGTTTCCTCTGTTTCTTTTTTTTCTTTCTATCACTTTTTCTTCTTCTTAAAGCAAGCACTTTAACATTAGTTGCAGTACTGGGTTGGTGTTAACAAACTCCTTTAGCTCCTTCTTATTTCTCCTTCAATTTAAATTATAGTCTTACTGGATAATGTAGCCTTGGTTGTGGGTCTTTGCTTTTCATAATGTTGAATATTTCACACCACTACTTTCTGGCCTGAAATGATTCTGTGAGTAATCACATGTCAGTCTCTAGTGCTACCTTTCAGATAACTGCCAGATTTCCTCTTATGGATCTTAGGATTCTCTCCTTATATTATGCCTTGTCATTTTAATTGTGATGTGGCTCACTGTAGGCCTCCTAGGTCCAACTTGTTTGAGACTCTCTGAGCTTCCGGAACTGTGTGTGTTTTTCTTTCACCAGACTAAGAAAATTCTCAGTCATTATTTCTTCAAGTATGTTCATTATCTCTTGCTGTGTCTTTTCTCCTTCAGGTACTCCCATGATGCAGATATTGTTCTACTTCATGTTGTCCATAATATTTCTTAAGTTTTCCTCATTTTTTAAAATGATTTTTTTCTTTTTGCTGCTTACCTGGTTTTGTACTATTTTGTCTTCCAAATGGCTGATGTGATCCTCTGCTTCATCTAACCTACTGTTTATTGCTTCCAGTGTATTATTTACCCCAGATATTGCATTCTTTATTTATGATTCATCCTTTTTTATGATTTCTATGCCTTTTCTTCATGCTTCGAGTACCCTTATAATCATTACTCTAAACCAACTGATAAATTGTTTGCTTCCATTTCATCTAGTTCTTCTGGAGGATTCTCTGGTTTTATTGTTTGGGGTCTGTTTCTTTGTCCTCTCAATTTTGCTGCTTCTTCAATTTTCAGCCTTAATTGTTAAACTAATCAGCCATCAAAACCCTCGATTGTTAATCTAATTAAGCTGTTATCAATAACCTAGCCTAACCACCACAGAGTGGGACAGAGTAATTCCTGTTGTCAGGGCTCTTGCTGCCATTCAGGCTGATGCTACTTGGAAAGGAATGCTCTGCCTGAAAAAGATTGCTTCTGTGATTGTGAGGGATGGTGGAGGCTGACATCATACAGCCAGAACCCATGGGAGTTGAAGGGAAGATTGATAACCTCAAGCTCAAGCAGAATGCAACTGTAACTATTGCAAAAGACAAATGTATCAGTTAAATAGCCTGGGAATGGAACAATCTTTGCCTGCAATGTCTCCCTAAGATTGCAAAATGTCCTTGAGTTTTATCTAATCAACCTGTGTAAAATAAATGCGAGAGTGTGTTCAGAGCTTGTTATCTCTCCATCAGAGGACAATGTCCCACCTGGTCCCTGCTTTTCCTTAAACTATTTGTGGTTTGTCTTTCTTCATCTCCTGTCAACCCCACTTAGGAGCCTCGACTCCACATTGGTTGTGGCATTCAGTGTGTGGAATGACTCGGCACAAGGATCCTGGTAGCAGTTCCCTCTCCAGACACAGCGACCCCAGACATTCCTCAAGCATAGAAGTCCAACACACACTCCCTTTGCTGGAGCCCAGGGTAAGGGGCTACAAAGGAAATTTTGTGCAATTTGGCCTTTAAAGAGGCTCTCTAAGTCTCTAGCTCTCACTCCCTGGCAGACAGAATCCTGTTGTCTTATCGCAGCTGGTTATTATCTAGGTTTCTTTTGTCTTTGGTGCTGTAGACTGGGGGCCCACCTTGAGGTTTTGACCACACATTTCTCCAGAACAGACCCAGGCATGAAAATATTCCTCTGAATCTTCACCTGCCACATGTGGGAGCCCAGCCAGCCCACTCGCACCTCCACATTCCCTACAAATCTTGTAGTGAATTGGTTTCTTCTTTCTGTTGATTGCTATAGGCTTCTCTCCAGCTACAGTTCAGTTGGTTATTCAGGATGCTTTCTCTACAATTTAATTGTAATTCTTGATTGATCCTGGGAAGAGGTTAGTATAGCTTCCACTTACTCCTCCACCATCTTGGATCTCCATAAAAAAATTGTTAGATTGTATTGTGATAGCTGTCATATCCATGTGCAGTTTTAAAAATCTCACCAAAACTGATGAATTTTTGTGTAGCCATTTCAAAATTGAAAATGAAAGGAAACTCCCAACTTTTTCAGCATATGATGCTTCATTACTTCAAGGTTATAACACAACTGAAACACAAAAGTAGATTTTATAGTGGATGGAGAATTTGGCGTGAGTGATAGAATGTACCAAAAATGGTTTGTGAATTTTAGTACTAGAGACTTCTGACTGGGCAATGATCTATGGTAGGGTAGACCTATTGAAATTGATAGCAATTAAATTGGGATATTAATTGAGAAAAATTAATATTATACACAATGGGAGATAGCTGGCATAATCCAAATATCCATTTTTTGGGTGAAAATGAAAAATACGTCCTTTATGGAAAAAGAAATGAAATGGACATTTTGGCCAATCCAATGAAATCTTTCTAAAACAATTTACATGAAGTTGACTTTTCACTGACAAGTAGTCAGTAATTGGATCCAATTTGGTCCAATAAGTCTAGTGCAGCAGTCAAGGGCAGGCCTGATGCAAGCAGGAAGGGAGTGGGAGAAATAAGTTCCTTGGTGTTTTCACTCATACCCTCTAACCTCCTTTATGTTCTCCATAAGTCTAGTGGGACTGGAGCCCAAGAGAAAGACATCTCATTTGATGCTTTCCTGGATGATCAGCCTCAAGGATACACAAAACAGGATAGAATAAAATGGAGAATAGAAATGGAGAGTAAATGCAGAGAAACTATCACCACAGGGAGTGATGTCTTCAGTTAAATAGTATAAAGGGAATATGTCATACTTATACCCACATTTCCCTGCTGAAAAGAAGTTGATACCTGAATTTAATGGCTTGCTGAGAGCCTTTAAAAGTCTTCCTTCAATTCTCTGTGCCTCAATTCATAACAATATTTTTATTTACCATTTTTTAAACAAAAAGGGTTGTTCTGATATATGTGACAAGATATGATGCAGTAAGCCATGCTTCTTGGGGATAGAATATGTTGCAAATCCAGGAATCCCTAAAGCTCTTGGCACATGACACAAAGTTTACAGTGATTAGGAAGCACAGTGTAAACTGTGGTGTCTTGTGGACCTTTGAACTTTATAAAATAAGGTGTGAACATACTTTAGGAAACACTTCAGTGGAGGTTAAATTGTTGACTTGTGAAGACCTTGGTGTGGAGCTGAGGAAGCTGAGTTCTCTTTTCACCATACCCATTAATGGTGCCTTTTGAAATTCTTCAAATACTGTTTCAAAATGTAATTTGGGTTAAAGTTACAAGTAGACCAATGCAGCAGAGTGTTCCTTTTCATGTACTTTCTATCCATCTACAAGGGTCTTTGGTCTTCAATTGGCCTTAGGAAAATGCATGCAATTTTCTTTGATATACTGAAACTTGTAGCTCATACTGCACTTTGGGGTGAAATCATGAGTCTCCTGTAAGAACAGGTAAACAGAACTATAACTTGTCAAAATCACTAACATTTGGAAAAATAGAAATACAGTAATTGGATATATCTATTTTTATGGCCCCATGAAAATAATCTCCTAACATTACTTAACTCAAAGGGTGTAAATGTCTTAGCTAAAGTGCTTTGGTTCTTTCATGCAAAATCAAATGTATATTCAAGACAGTGCAGTAGGGAAGTCTTGAAACAAGCAAAAGAGAAAAATCAATAGCCCTAGCCAGGCGGAAGGTGATGAATGATAAGGAATCAATATGGAGCCTAAGTGGGAATTTAATGTCCCCCAAAATAGCACAGAAATAAGACATGATGCACATGACAACATGTGAATATATTTCATTCCTATCTTTAACTTTATTTGTTTGATATTTCTTTAATTGGAACTCCCCATAAAAACTTGCAAGTGTTAATCACCTTAGTTGTTAAACAGTAAAAGTATTTTTTACCTAGGCCCTCCAGATGTTCTTTTCTGACTGTTGTTGTCTATTAGCTGTGTTCTTCTATAAGTAGTACTCAAATAGTCTCACGAAGAATTAAAAAAGAAAAACAAAAGTCTTGCTAAGACATAAACTTTTAAGAGACACTAACTTGATCATATGAGTCCCAAAATCTTCACAGCTATGGGACTTCTGGTTAAAGAGGGTTGAATAAAGCCATATCTGTTTCACTTTTCATCATATAAATCCTGCTAAAATCTGCAAAAACAACCACAAAAAATCAGGACTGAAGTTCACTTTTCACCACACACGTCTGTTTTCAAATCTAAATGTCATGCTTTGAAGATTATGTGATAAATAGAATGATACTACAGACAAAATGAGGTAGAAGGCTTGTAGAAGGTGCTTAACCAGACCTTGGGAAAGATTGAGATCTACCTGAAAGGGAGAATATTGGTGGTTAAATGTCATGCATCATGACAAACAGGGTTGAAGAGTTCCTGGGAAAAGTGGGGAATGTCCACATGCACATGACATTCTAAAATAGGTTGAGGAGAAGAAAGGTGTATTCCCATTTGTCAATTCATATATTCCACCTAACTTCTGCATGAGAAGCCATTGAAAGTGATGTTGAAAAAGGAGAAACGGAAGAAGGAACATTAATCATTAGGTATCAATGTAGACAACTTGTGACCAAAGGAGGTTACTGTGCAGCACACTGATTCATATGCAAGCATACTGGATATGATAGTTAAGGAAATATTTTATCAGGACAAAAGAAAACATTGTTCCTCATTCCAATCTTCAGACATATCTACCTCCTGCTATCTACCCTTTGCCTCGATACACATCCAGCTGCAATTCTCTACTGTTTAGAGCTTCTTTTAGCTGTCCAACTTTGTTCCTCTCTTTTAAGTATTTAATAGGTTTTAAACAACTAAATCCTTTTTTAAATACAATGTCAGATGAGGGATCTTGAAAGTCATTAATTAATACTTAGAGAAGACAGAAGAAATTATTGATTACTGAAATTATAATGATTTCATAATTTTTAATTCTGCTCAATATATAATATAGAACCTGTTTGTATTTAGATGACATATTTTCTATATACATATATTATATATAGTATATGCATAAATATAGGTATACATTTGTATATGTATACATATGTATGCATTTGCATTGGTACACATATATAAATAATATGTGTGTATACATATATTATGCACATTTATACATGCATATTTGTGCATTTGTTAGAGGTGATGTATATATGTTTGCACATATATTATACATTATATATGTAGAGTATACATAATACATGTGCATCATATAATTTATGGATGTCACATGTATATATTATGTTACATGGAACATGTGATATTGATGTACTGTAAATGTATGATATATTTTATATCATGTAACATATCATATCCATATACCACATATACAGAGCATGAGACAAAGGAAACAGAGAGGCAGAAAACATAAAGAGAGAGAGGTCCCCCCTCCCCAGTAGTAATTGGGACAGTGATACTGGATGTAAGGATGATTCTCTTCACTGTTCAAATTTTGATCCATCACCCAGAGATGACTACATTTGGATTTAGAATCTTGTCTACTAGTCACTGAGCTTTCTTAATTTTGTTGTTTTGTGCCTTTTGTTCTTTCTCCTGGGGTAAAATCCAACCTGAAAAAAGGTCTCCCTTCATTTCTTTAAATGTACATCCCTCAATTTCATATTAAACATATAAATTCAAAAGTAAGAGGCTTTTCTGTCATCATTTATGATCTCAAGGCCAATATTAGAAAATAACATTGTCTTTCCCTACATCATAACTGATCTTCGTTTTCTCTTACTTCATAGAATTGTAAATTATTTGAACCTAAAGGAAAAGAAGGAGATGGATGGGTTCATATTATTGAGCTCTATTTATGTAGCATGCCATATCACATTTCTCATTTCACTTAGTATTAAAAATAGTTTCTTCAAGGGAAACATCATTGTCTACATTTCAAAAATGATATAATTAGGCTTAAATGTCTTAAGTAGTTTGCATAAGGAGTCTGAGCTAATCTTTGGTAAGCCTGAGATTCCAGGTGTGACCATAGCCTCTGAAGACTTATTGCACCTAGCACAGTGTGCAATTCCAGCTGAGAATATATCACATATCAGAAAGCTGAGGTCCAGAGTGAAAACTAAGTCACAAAGCTAATCAGGTATGAAATTAAGGTAAGTTTCCTGAAGGTAATCTTTTCTTAGTGCTTTTGTAACAACCAAGCTTTCTGTTCCATACAGCATGCATACGGAGGGCCAACCCTGCACTGGCCCAACAGAGCACAAGTGCTTGTTTGTATTGAACTATGAAGCTCCCCTGGCTCCTCTTTGTATGTTTAATTTTCATGTCATTCTTGTTCATGTCTATCTACACAGATCCTGAGTTCAGTGGTCAACCCCCTGACTAGGTTCTTTTTAAAGATCTCACAAGTGCAGGCCAATTGAAGGTAAGTAAGAGTTAACATTCCCTTATAACCTGTCTACCAAGAAATTCCCAAGAATTTCCCCAGACCAAAATTAGTATCCAGACCAAAGTTTGCCACATACACATATATTAACTGAGGAGTGTGGAAATGAAATTTTACTGGAAGGTTCTTTGAAAACAAATGTTACAATATCCTTATTGTGTATTATAGGGAATCACATCCGCAAATCCCATGACCAAGAGTCTTCTGAACAAGCAGCAAGACATTAACTTATTTATTAATCAAACCTTGTTATGTCAAAAGTATATAGTGATGTAGATGTTAGATTTCAATCCTTTATTCCTGAAAAATCAAAAAAATGTTTTTAAAGTATTTGACCTAGTGCATATGTATTGAATACCAAAAATGCTCAAATGGAAGCACATTGGTAACACCCATTATTTCTAATCAACAGCTTTTCTTATATCCATCAACCTTTCTAGTTGTTTTTTATAGAAAAACATTTGATATTATTTATTGAGAAAAGAAGCAGAGGACTTATAGCAGGTACTTTTGTAGGGCAGGCTTTCTTACTTGAAATTATCAGATCTCCCTGGCATAATTAGGGATATTTACTGGCCCTGGCATAGGATAGAAACAAACTAATATTCCTATTATATTATATTATATTTATTATATATTATATTATATTATATTATATTATATTATATTATATTATATTGTCTAGGATGAATTATTTAAAGCAAATTACTACTTACAGATTTAGTGAAGATCTCCTTCCATTTTATTCAGGTAAGTTGCTCACCTCCAGCCCTCAGGAAAAGGTCAGTATTGGTTTATTCCCTAAAAGGAAGTGCAATGAAAAACAAAATGCAGTAAGTTAGTCATTTTACAAAGGGTACTGTGGCTTGAGTAGAGGAGGTAGAGATCCCCTGGACTGTTTCTCCTGTTCAGCTTGGGAGAAAACACCACATCAAAACATAAAGGCAGAGTGGAAAGAAAGGCATAGTGCATTGTGAAGTGTTGAAGAGGGAAATCCTGACAGAATATAAATTGTGCACCTGTAATCTAAGAAGGAGAAAGCAGAAGGTCTTTACACCCATGAAATTTTTCCTTTGGTTTTTTCAAGTTAAGAAGGATTCCATGAGCTACTTGATGCTCCTTCCTACATAAATCAGTCAAGTTATCCCCATGCCTCCATGAAGAAAAGAGGTAGGAACCAACAAAATAAGGTGACTGTTAAGAAGAATACTCCGTGGGGCAGGGCATTTGGTGCACAAATTCTGCGACTCATTACTTCTTTCCAATTTCATATGGAATAAGCTATATTTACACACACTATATATGTAAAGACACAAATACAATACAAAAAAGGAAATTTTTAACTTTTTATTGTTGGTCAGGTACAGTTGACTCCATTTTCCCTCCACCACTATCCTTCACCCCAGCCATCCCCACCTTCTACCTTGATCTTATTCCCCTTTGGCTTTGTCTGTGTGTCCTTTATACAGGTTCCTTGACAACCCTTCCACATTTTCCCTTGTTATCTCCTCTCACAGCACCTCTGTTTACTGTCATTTTTTCTTACTTTGATGTCTCTGGTTGTATTTTGCTTATTTGTTTTGTTAATTAGGTTCCACTTAGAGTTGAGATCATATGATATTTGTCTTTCACCACCCATTTTGTTTTACTTAGCATAATTCTCTCCAGATCCATCATATTGTCATGAAAGGTAGGATCTCCTTCATTCTTTCTGCTGTGTAGTATTCCATTGAGTAAATGTAGCATAGTGTTTGGATCCCCTCATTTACTGATGGGCACTTGTCTGTAAATTATGCTGTTATGAACATTGGGATGCATAGATTGTTTTGAATTGGTGTTTCAGGGCTATTAGGGTACAAAACCCACAGTGGAACTGCTAGAGTAAAGGTAGTTCCATTTTTATTTTTTTTGAGGAAATTCCTATCAGTTTTCCATAGTGGCTACACCAATCTACATTCCCACCTATAGTGCACTGAGATTCTCTTTTCCACAACCTTGCCAGTACTTGTTTGTTGATTTGGTTATGATGGCAATTCTCACCAGTGAGACGTGGAGTCTCACTGTGGTTTCATTTTTTATCTTTATGTTGGGTAATGATGCTGAGCATCCATTCATATGTCTCTGGGCCCTCTGTAAGACTTCCTTGGATAAATGTCTGTTCAGGTACTTTGGCCATTTTTTTTTGTTGGGTTGTTTTTCTTCCTGGAGCGGAGTCATGTGAGTTCTTTACATATTTCAGAGAACCAACACTTGCCCAAGGTATCATTTGCAAATATACTTTCCCATATGGTTAGTTCACTTTACTTTTAGCTGTGCAGAAGCTGTTTATTTTGATGAGGTCCAATTTGTTTATATTTCCCTTTATGACCCATCCTCTACAGCACATATTGATGAAAATATTGCTGCATTTAATATCTGAGATGACCCAGCCTATGTT
>PVKU01017133.1:0-12362 GCA_004027475.1 Anoura caudifer | reverse complement strand
ATTTTTAGTTTTCTTAGAAAATTCCATACTGCTTTCCATAGTGGCTGTACCAGTCTGCAGTCCCACCAACAGTGTACTAGGGTCCCCTTTTCTCCACAACCTCTCCAACACTTGTTGTTTGTTGTTTTGTTTATGATGGCCATTCTGACTGGTGTGAGGTGGTATCTCATTGTGGTTTTAATTTGCATCTCTCTGATAGGAGCTGGGGAGGGCTGGGGCGGAGGGACGGGATGGGAGTAGAAAACAGAAGACTGTATAAGAACAACAATTAAAATAAAATTAAAAAAAGTTACAAAATTACAAAGAAAATTAAATAATTTATAATCACAGTGGAAAATGTTAACATGTCTCTATCAAAATATAAATTAAGCAAATAAAAAGTTGTAAGAATAAAGATATAAAAAAAAAAAAAAAGAGATTCTGAATTCCAAAACAGATCTGACCTCAAGGGTTTGGGCTGAGGGATTGTGGATTCAAACCACAGCAAATTGTGTATAGGTGGGACCCCTCGAAGTTTTTATTGCTTATATTTACATGATCTTTATCTGAAAAGATAAGCAGGCCACAATGCTAGTTAACTACCTGGTGCATTACTGGATGCTTCTCTTCCAGCCATACATTTTCTTCAAAAAATATACTTTAATTTTGGACTAGTTTTATATTTAATATAAAGTTGCAAAGATACTACACAGAATTCCCAAATACCCCTTACCCATCTTCCCCTGATGTTACCAGCTTACATAACCAAGGTACCTTTGTCAAAACTGAGAAATTAACATTGGGTACAATACTGTCAACTAAATTACAGACATTATTCAGATTTTCTGTTCCAGGATCCTATCCAGGATCCCACATGGCATTTAGTCGTCGTGTCTCCTTGGTCTCCCCCAATCTGTGACGCTGTCTCAGTCTTTCCTTATTTTTCAGGTTGTGACAACATGGATGGAACTTTAATGGCATTACACTAAGTGAAATGAGCCAGACAGAGGGAGGCAAATACTGTATGATCTCACTTAGACGTGGAGCAGGGGGCATTGGAGGAAGGCGATCAATAGGCACAGACTTCCAGTTGGGAGACAAACACGGACCAGGAGTGTGATGTCTGCGGTTGACACTGCTGCACGATACGAAGGAAGGTTGTTAAAAGAGTAGCATTCTCACCACAAAGTGAAACTATTTTTGTGGGGTTTTTTATTGTGTACGTATGAGATGATGAATGTTAACTAAACATATTTTGGTAATGATTTCACAATATATGAGTCTGTCCAGAAGGTATCCGGGTGTGTAATATGAAAAACAGAGACATTTATTGAAGAAGATACAAGGTATAAGAAACATTGCATATCGGACAGTGATGCCTCAGTCCCCTTCAAAGTAGGGGACTTCACACATTCTCCCAGTTGCCATTAGCTGCCCTGTTGTATTTTCCTGGATCTCGTCGATGGTCTGAAATCTCTTCTCTTTGAAAGGTGATTTTAGTTTTGGGGAAAGGCAGAAGACAGAGGGTGTCAAATCTGGGCTGTAGCGGGCCTGAGTCACCTGGGTGATCTGATGTTTTGCCAAAAAACTGCAGAAGACATGAGGCATGAGTGGGCGCATTGTCGCGATGAAGCTGCCAATCACCAGTTGCCCATAGCTGTGGCCTTCTGAATCATCCAAATAGTTTTTGCAGAGGAATGTTCAAGCTGAATGCAAAATTTGATGCACATTTGTTGCTCTACTTGCTCAGTCATTTTGAATGCAATGGCCACACAGTACACATGCCACTCGATGGCATCTACCTGCCCCACTGACTCGTACTGTTCACTCATGCACATTTCACTCCACTCTCCTTGGCCGCCAGGTTACATCAATGTCACGCAAACTGTTCTCCTTATATTAACAATGGCTGGACTTTTTCCGGACAGACCTTGTGTATAAATCAAACCATCATGCTATGTACCTGAAACTTACACAGTGATACACATCACTTTTAACTCAGTAAAACTGGAAATAAAAAGAATACTGGCCAGGTATTTTGTAGAATATCTTTTAGGCATTTGCTTGCTTGCTTAAATTTGTGTTTGTAAGCTTTTTAAAGTTAAAGTTTTAATCTTGAAATCATTGTAGATTAACATGCAGACATACAAAATAAGAGAGAGATCCTTTACCTAGTTTTCCCCAATGGTAACATCTTGAAATCTTTAGTCCAATGTCACAACGAGGATGTCACCATCAATACAATCAAGATGCAGAAAGTTCCCGTCACCACAGGGATCTGTCATCCAGCCCAGCTCTCTTGCTTCAGCACATGTTGACTGAGGTCTTCTATGGGTCAGGCTCAGCTCAAGCCCCGGGGAGACAGAGGTGAACACGGAGCCCTCGTGGAGCTTAGATCCGGGAGACAGACGTGAACAGGGAGGCCCGTGCACAGATGTAGGATGTCAGCTAACAAGTGCTATGAATTAAAATCAGAAGACTGAGGACTCAGAGAGAAAAGGAAATCCAGAATTCTAGCTTCTCTTGAAAATTGAGAGCCTGGCCATATTGGGCCAGACTTCCCTTGTCAGCAGAGCAGGTGGTGGATTTCCCTCCTTCATTTCGTTATTGTGGTGTGTTACATTGACTGACTTTTATGTGGTGAACCATTCTTGCATTCTGGTTATAACTGCCACTTGGTCATGGTGTATGATTACTTTAATATGCTGCTGAATGCAATGTGCCTGTATTTTGTTGATGATTTTGTGTCAGTATTCGTAAGGCATATTGGCCTGTAGTTTTCCTGCTGTGTCTTTGGTATCGGGGTTATACTGGCCTCATGGAATGAGTTAGGAAGTATTCCCTCCTCATTCATTTTTTGGGAGAGTTTGGGAATGATTGGTGTTAGTTCCTTAAATGTTTGGTAGAAATCACCAGTGAAATCATCTGAATTTTCTTTGTTGGGAGATTTTTGATTAATGATTCAATCTCCTTATTTGTTTTAGGTTTTCTCAGCTTTTCTGTTTCTTCATGGGTCAGTTTTGGCAAATTGTGTGTTACAGGCATTTCCCCACGACCATCTTAAAACTCAGCTGTTGGCAAAATACTTACTTCTGCCTGTTTAATTTTACTACCTCTTGCCTAAGAGTGAAACTCTCATTTTAAATGGCATGTTATTTCTTTACAAAGTTAAGTATCAAGAAACAGGAGGGTTTTGCTTGTATATATTATCATTGATATATATTCTAGTTTGTCAAATACTTAATGAAATATTTTACAGTGTGTCTTCTGACCCATTGAAAGTGGGAAAGTATATATAAGACTATCAGGCTGTGGTTGCGGAATGGGAGGGGCATTGGGGGACAGGTGAAAAATGGAAGGGATTAAGAGTACAAATTGCTACTCATAAAAACAGTCATGGGGATATGAAGTGCCGTGCAGGAAACACAGGCAATGATATTGTAATAACCGTGTGTGTGTTGGGGGATGCAGACTTACCGGGGTGATCACTTCTTAAGTTATATAAACGTCTACTCACGGTGTTGTACACCTGAAACTAATACATTGTATGTCAACTGTAATTGGAAAATTAAGAAGATGATTATGAGGCTACATAAAGAAGTTGTCAACATACCTAGTTACTGATGGTTTAGAGACAGGGCATCTATGAAATTTTATCAACTGACAATTGTCCTTACTCTTGTAAACTGACTTTGTTTTTATATGGTCTTTAGCCCATTTCATTGGTACAACAGAATGAGCCAGTGATATATTTGGCTCAAGTTTAAATTGCTCAGGTTTCTTGTCAGCAACTGGTTCAGAGTCAACAGAAGCAACCCTCGTCTGTGTACATGAGCTTTGCGACTTTCCCCTGATCCTCAGGGTGGGTGTCTTCTGGTAGAGAGTCATTCATTCAATAGTTATTTATTGAGCACCTGCCATGTGCCAAATGCTGTGGTCACCATAGATACCCAATGATGCAATACGCAGAAGCACACAAAACAGGCAACTTCCTGTGCGCTGGGAGAACCTAGGTATGGTACCCAAACCGGAGGGCAGATGGCCCTCAGAAAGAAGATGATTCTGCTATTCAAACTGTAGAACCTTTCCGTCCTGTTCCCATTAACGGAGTGACTCCAGTTCCAGGAACTGTCATCCTATAAGGGGCTGGGTCGGCCCTTATGTTGGAAGCTTGAGCAGCTCCCTCTAAAGGGAGGGGGGCTGTGATGAAGCAATAGATAAATTTGTGCCAGTCCTTGGAAGCCTTCCAGGATTATGTATGGACGGTGATGCTCTCTCTACAGAGGACATTATGGCAAAAAGGAATCTGCTCATTTCATTGGAACAGGAGATTGGACTCCAGCTCCTAATGCAAAGGAGACAGATGAGAGAAGAGTTGAAGTGTGAGTTCTGAGTAGCTCTGCTTGAAGCAAAGAGCTGGTGATGGTTTGGGTTACAACAGTAATTTTCAAGCCGCAGGACATTTAACAACAGTAACCTGGCTCTTACCGCAAACGGGGAACTCGTTCTGATAGCATGTACCTTACTCAGTATTGCACGTTTATCAGACACCACAAGAAGCTGACTGGTGTTTAACTTGAATGTTCCCACAACTTTGGAAAACACTCTACCCAAGGAATTGGAGTAAGTCTGGCCAGTGCCTTCTAACGAGTCCGACGTATGTCCAGAGAGTTATTCTAACAGAGCATCACGTCCATGGGCAAAGGTTGTGCCTTTACCTCTTGAGTTACATTTTCATTGAGAGGACAGAATTGAATTGTGCAGGTGTTGTCACTTCCAAAGGTTTGTACTACTCTCCACACATGACTGAATTCCGTAGGACATCCTTAGATAGAGGGTGTGATGATATCCCAGGGTGCTGAAATTGCTGACTTTTCCGGCCCCTGCTGAGTTGTGACCGAAAGTCCCCCGCAGTTTAACTGAGGTGCTTTATTCATCTGCAGACTGGAAGCCCAGGATTGGAAATTTAACACGATATAAATAATTAAATCTCAGCTTCCACAGGTGCAGAGGGCATAAATAATCCGACTGCATGCCGCCTGAGCATTCCATATCGTGGGCCATTTAGATTTAATGCCCAGGCACTCACTCGTAACTGAATATGTCAGAACGCAGTTCCTGCCTGGGACAGGGGAAGGGTGCTATTTCAGAGCCGTGTGCTTGCCCGTCTGCTGGAAAGCTGCCTCTGCCCTCTGACTCTTCAGGAGACCCTTTGCTGGCTTGGTCTCCAGGGAAATTCATCTGTCTTCCTGCCCAGCCCGGAGAACAGAAATCTACAACCAGCTCTTCTTGTGGTTAAATGAAGGAGGTGGTATGTTCAAGGGCAACCCAAGAAAATCACTCTTTCATTGGAGACATTTGGGGGAAGATATGAGTTCACTGATGGGAGTGGACCTTGAAAACTTTATTCTCAGAGTCAGGAGTTTGAACCTGAGCCCATTTGAGCACTTGGGAGTGGCTGAAAGGTGGTGTCCTTTTCTGCTTCAACAGCAAATCTGTGAAGGGCACTGCGGAGTAGCAATCCATTTTCTGGTGACCAAAGGTGAAAGAACACAGCCATTCATTCTCATGATGTCTGCATCACTTACATGGCTTTGTACATGGTGGAGATTTAATAAAAGCTTGTTAAATGAGTGACTGAAAGAACACCGATGCATCGTAATGCTTTGTACAGCATCCTAGCTCTGGTCTGTCTGGCCTGGTCTGGTCCTGCTTTCAAGGAGGTCCCTGGACCACCAGCATCCACTGGGAGCTGGTTAGGAATGAAGATCCTGAAGGCCTGTTCCTGATGCTGGTCCATATCTCCGGGGTGGGCGTAGGAATCTGCTTTTTTTCTTAAGATTTTATTTATTTATTTTTAGACAGAAGGGAAGGGAGGGAGAGAGGGAGAGAAACATCAATGTGTGGTTGCCTCTTGCATGCCCCCCTCCAGGAACTTGGCCCGCAACCCAGGCATGTGCCCTGACTGGGAATCGAACTGGCAACCCTTTGGTTCACAGGCCTGCACTCAACCCACTGAGCCACACAAGCCAGGGCAGGAATCTGTTTTTAACAAACCCTGAGGTGATTCTGATGCCCACTAGAGTCTGGCACCACTAGCTTCAACCAGAGATGGGATTTAAGAATCTTGCACCCACTTCCTCTCTCTCAGGACCAAGTCACCACAGGTGGTTTGCAAGGGAACCAGATTTTAAATCCTTCAGTTACGCTTCTTCACCACCAGCACCCCTCCCCCTGCCCCAAGCTTCTCACTCAGGACGCTGCTAGTCCCCTAGCATTGTTCTTCAGATCTTGTGTTTCCAGATTCTCTGCTGTCTCTTCCAGGAAAATAGAGATGGGGTGGGTAGAAGGCATCCTCCCACTTGCTGGTTGCCGGAAGGAGGGTGAGCAGTGGGTCAGACACTTATCGGATGCCCTCTGTGTGCTACAGTCTCTGTCCCCAGGACCTTGGGCACTCTGAAGGAGGCAGACAAGGAAGTGATGAGTGCTAGGCCCAGGGGAGGTGTCACTCACTGGGTGGTGTCACTGGGAGTGCCCCAGTGGGCCAAGCTCAGACCCGTATGAGGCTGCGGTAGAAGAGGAGGAGGTGCTGGAGGAGGTGCCGCCCAGGTCACCTCTTTATAGGGTAAGCAGGGTGGCAGCAGGGTGCAAGGAGGAAGGAGAGACTTTCAGGCAAAGGGGGCAGCATTGCTGAAAAGACACTGTGCAGGGGTGTCCACGCTGCAGCCCGGGGTGGCTATGAATGTGGCCCAACACAAAATTGTGAATTGACTTAAAACCTTTGTTTGCTCACCAGTTTTCGTTAGTGTTTGTATATTTCATGTGTGGCCCAAGACAACGCTGCTTCTTCCAGTGTGTCCCAGAGACGCCAAAAGGTTGGACACGCCTGCTAGAGAGTCCTTTATTCAGCTTCTGGAAACTGAATACTGCTCATTTTACTTTTCAGATTGAGTTATATCCTACATATAGTAAAGTGGACAACTTTTAGGCTTGCAGCTTAGTGAATTTTGAGATCTGTCCTCACTCTTGTAACCATCACCCAGACCAAAATACGGGCGGGACGTTTCCAGCTCCTTGCAGTACTCCCTGCGTGTATTCCTTCTGGTTGGTGGGCTCCTGCCCCCACAGGAAACCCCTTCTTAACCTCTGTTGCTGCAGTTTAATTTTTCCTGGGGACTTTTTTAGACTATAAACTTCTTGAACAAAAAATTTATTCTGGTAGCTAAAGATTGCTAACAGGCTGAATATGGCTCCAAATGATGTGTTTTGGTTTTAATGCATTGCTATCATTTAAAAATCGGGGGATTTCACACGAGAATCAAAGGATCTGGCAACACTTGGCTCGTGTAAGTTGCCTGGTGGGCTGCAGTTGGGTAGGGATGTCCCCCCTGAAGATGGGGCATCTGTTCTTCGGGAGTCCCCTCTGCTTATCACTCCCTCCTGGCCAGCTGTACTTCTGTTGCCTGCCTGGTTCTGTGGGCCTTTAAGTTTGCAGTCCCTGCCTTGAAGTATTGTTTTGTGTTTTGGTTTGAGCATGGTTGAGGGTGCCGAATAATTTTATTTGTTCACTCATCGATGTTTATGGAGCATTGGCCATGAACCAGGCACTCGCCAGGTGTTGGGAGCACAGAGGTGTTCCGGGGCAGAGAGACAACGCGTTGTTAGTGTGCGGTGCATTAACCCCATCCACGTGTGGCACTTCCTGTCTGTGGGTTCACTCCTTGCTCCACGTCGGATGACACACACGCTGGCTGTTTCCTGGTCTCTGAGCCCACCTTGTTCCTTATAACGATCACACTTCTGCTGTCACCTTCTCCCCCTCTCTTTCCTCCCTGTCTGGCCCTCAGCCCTTTCTGAACCTTTTGCTCAAGTCTCACCTCTTCCAAGAAGTCTTCACTGATCATCCCTTTCTCTGAGACCTCCCTCCTCTGAACACCTTCCAGTGGATTTCCCACACCACCAGCAATCCATTCTGTCCTTGATTCCCTAACGTTGCCTGTCCGAAGGGCAGAGACTTTGCCTTCTGTGTCCTGATACCACCCCATACAGCCCTGCCTGGTGCTGAGCATACAGCAGGCGCCTAGGAAATACAGAAGAGGCTGCAGATGGCAGTGCCTGGGGGTTGGGGGCAGAGCGGAAAGTGCTTGAGGGAAGTGCCAGCCTCCTCACTGGGAGTTGCCCTCGCTGGCAGGTGTCCTGCAGGGATCCTGCCTGTCTGTGAGGACCTAGTGTCCTTGCGAGAACGTTGACACCCTTCAAGGAGGGCACAGACACTCCAGCCACCCGGTCACAGGCATTCTGAGCAGTGTCATGTGAGGTGGCATTTGAGGTTCTCCGCTTACAGCCTGACAGAGTGTCCCTTGGGATAGCAGGAGACAGCTCACTGAAGCTCGCATGTGGCTGGAACAGGAAAGTGTCGTTTTGAAGGCTGTTCGCTCAGCCTCTGCCATGGTCCATCCAGCCGGGGCTGCCTGCTCTGACTCAGTTTTCTTCCTGAATCAGTGATGCACGTGGCTAAGGGCAACCCTATTGCAAATAGCCCCACACCTTGTAACATTGCTTCTTTGAAAAGTACCTTAGATGTTGGCCAAGGATGGTGACCTTTCTTTAGTGGACTTCTGCTCCTGGCCCAGCCAACCAGACCACTGCAGTGGAGGTGGGAGAGGTAAGGAGAGCCTCTAATTTAAGGATATTTGGCAAAGAGCTGTCCCCTTTTGCTAGGGTTCTGTTATATGTCACTTGGTGTGCAGGGTTCCAATAACTATTTGGCCTCTTGACAGGGAACATGATAGAATGTCAGGACCTAAGCTAATATAAAATATGTGTTGCCTCGCCAAGTCATGCATAGCCAACGCAAGAAGCCCATCGGTCATCCACATGTCTGCACCATGTGGCCAAGGGGCTCCACTGATGGGATTTAGCCTTTCCAGAGCCACGTGAGGGCAGAGATCAGGCACAAAGTGGCTTCTTACTCAGAGCATGCTGATTTTGAAAAGCATGAGGGCATCTCTTAAAAAATACTCATTCTTAAAGGGCACACATTTCCCATTTCTTTTCATTTATACACCCCCTTCTCCCCATCCTGCTCCCGCCAACTTCTTTCTGTGTCTTTGTGTTTATCTGTTGTGCCTTTTGCACCAGCCCCAGATTTCCAGGTGACAAGGCAGGCTGGGTTTGTAGGTATTACCTTCGGTTACTTGGGGACTTCAGATTTGGATACGAGGACAGAGAGACCTTCAGGTTTCATGCAAGCTTTCAGCCTTGGGCCAGACAGGGAAGCTGATGCTGGCAGCTACCATACAGCTATTGAGCAGAATCATTACGGGGAGGGGGTTGTGCCAATGAAGAAATGTTTGGCTGCCAACAGAAACCCAACAAACGGTGCCTGGAACCGGCAGGACATTTATCATGTACTTAGCCAGAGGTCTGGAGGCAGGAGGCCCAGGGTTGGTTTAGTGGTTCAGTGGGGTCTTCAGGGACCAGGGTCTTTCCATGCCTCCACCTTGCCACGCCCAGTGACACTGTCATGACTGTGGTCTCCTCTCCACAGGGGAGCTGACACAGGTTTCAGGTCGCATGCGTTTTCACACCAGCTGCCAAAATGAGAAGTGCGGATGGAGGGTGGGCATTCATAAGCTTCTTTACCTCTCATTTGGGAGCAGGATTTTTCGGGTCCTTGATGCCAAGGAAATCCTGTTTCAGCATGAAAAGTGATGCATGAACCTGAGTCATTTGGGGTTATCTGTGACAGAGTGAGCTGAGACTCCATTTTCCTGCTGACTCCCATTCCCAACTCCATTCCCTGTGGTTCTTTCTTAAAATTATGGAATGTGAAGAACTTTCACTTTCTTCTTCACCTAGTTTCAACTATTTTTTTCCAGCCCAGAGTTCATGATTGGGTTTAATTTTCATCAACTGGTGCACCAGGGCTTGACAGAATCGCTATGAGCTCCTGCCTTGGAAACGACTGACATAGCTTGCCTTATTGCACTCCACAGATGTTGCAATTTTTTTTTTATGCAAGTGGAAGGCAAGACCCTCCGCTATCAAAAAGATTATGACTTGCTTTATTGTGGAGGCCTGGAACCAAACCTGCAATATTTCCAAGGTCTGCTTGTAACAAGGTCTGGCCCCTACTCCCTGGGACTTGTTTCCTTTTTTTCTGAATGGTGCATCACATCAGCTGGCACCATGGGTAACATGCTGTTCACATCGTTTGGCCAGTGGAAACTGAGCCCGAGCTCTCATTGTTAGTGTTAAGTTGCAGTGCCCTCTGGTTGGGAATTTGTCTTGTGAAAGGTTAGGGTCTAGCGCTCTTTTGGACCTTTCTAGCATTAAGCCTTGGGAAATGATTTCTCTGCTGAAATAACTTTGGTCTGTACACATGCAGATGCATGCACACGCATGCATCCCAGCTCTACACCCCATCCAGTGGGAAAGACAGACCGCGGCTTCATGGTATTTGTCTTTTTGATGAATGTCCCATGTCCACCCACAGGGCCGTGACATTCCTGCCTCCCCACTTGATTATCTGAAAATCTTCTAAGCCAGATTGCCTTTCTATAGGCCTGCAACTCTGGAATGCCACATAGGTTCTGGGTTTCAGTCCCCTGGGCCTGCATTGGCCAGCATTTGTAAGAGGCTGCAGGCTTGAAGCTGATAAGACAAGAAGCTAATGGACGCCCTTCCGAGAGTGCCAGAGAAGATATGGCGCTCCGGCGACAGGGCAGCCGAGCCAGGGCAGGGGTGTGTGAAGCGTGACGCAATTACACGGTCTTGTCTCAGCTTTCCCCTTTCATCTGTTCCCAGGCACATTGTGCTCTTTAGGGCTCCTCACCCTTTCTTTCTGAAATGTGCTCCCAAATGTGCCCAACTGTCCTCTCTGTTTTCCAGCCTTCACTGGCAAAAGTGGCAAAAGGAAGAGCCCACTTTACTCCATGGCCAGTTCCTCTCGAGTGTCAGAAGTGTTCACCTGCCCACCCAGGGAAAGGTTTTACATCGGAATCCAATAGGTCTGTTTACTTCCTGTAAAGTTGGTGGCATGTGAAATTTACGATTGGTTGTATGATCTGAAGGGAGTGTCACACTTTCAGCTTGCACGCTGGCGAACTTCTAGAAGAGCCACTGTCAGGGTTCAGGATCTAGACTGACCTCAACCTTCAAGGGTGAAATGCAGAGGTCTCAAAGGGGGCACTTCTGGATCCAGAGTGCCGTGGAATCGGACCCCATCTGTTCATTTACCATATTTTGTCGTGTATAATGTTCTCCCACGTGTAATGCGCATCCACATTTTTGGCCCAAACTTTCAGGAAAAAAATCTTTTGTTTTAATTTTGCATTTCAATTTTTTAATATACGTATATTTAGATACTTGTTTCTTTTTATTATAAAGGAATTTTAGCATTTGTTTTGGAATATATGAATATTGTTATTGCTTTCTAGAGTTACACTCGTAACACAGAAGCATAAATAAAAGAATGAAAAACATTTATATAGATACAGAATTAGAACTACCCATGTATAATGTATATCCTTATTTTTCCCTCAAAAATTTGGGCAAAAAATGCACATTATACACAACAAAATATGGTACTTGCTGTGTGTCCCTAGGACAAGTTATTTGACTTCTCTGTACTTTACTTTCTCCATATGTAAAGTGGGAATAATAGTACTACATGCCACATACGGTTATTAGGAGGATTCAATGAGTTAACATTTAAGTGCTTAAAATGTTACCTGGCAATTAGTAGGGATCACATGAGAGTTTGTTAAATAAATACATCTTACTAGTTGGAGATATTTTTGTTGGCTTACTACTCTCCTCACTGAAATTTTTGTTGAGATCATTGTAGGTTCAAATGCAGTTGTAAGACAGCCCGTGCCCATCCTTTTGCCCCTCTATGCCACACTGAGTCTCCTCGCCTCTCTGCCACGTCTCCACTTCTCCGCCCCGCCTATCTGTTTGAATGTGGCTTCTTCAAATCCTTGGTTGTCAAACTTCCATATAATTCAATTTTCTGACAGTTCTAAGTGTTATTTGTTTTGGGGTTAGTTGTAAGTCCTTTTTGTGGTTGTGCAAGGAAGAGAAGCATGTCTGCCTATGCCTCTATCTTCACTGGAATGTGGTAGGTAAAAATTGGGAGGCATACCTTGGGAGCAAGTGATCCCAGCCCCAGGTCAGACCGTGCAGCCCTGGGTTCCAGTACTGGGAAGATAAATCCCTATAACTTCTGGCTGTAAAAACCAGTGGGGGTTGGGGCAGTGAAAGAAACTGAGGATTTTCAGGAAATTTCACTTAAAGGGGCCACACTGTCTTAAAACGTATGCAAACCCACCCACTCCGGGATTCAATACCAGGGCAACAGCTGCATACAGGAAATGGGT
>PVKU01017132.1:0-12359 GCA_004027475.1 Anoura caudifer | reverse complement strand
GAGCTTCCTGGACTTCCTGGAAGACTATTTCCTTTGCCAGATTGGGGAAGTTCTCCTTTATTATTTGTTCAAATAAGTTTTCCACTGGTTGCTCTTCTTCTTCCCCTTCTGGTATCCCTATAATTCGGATGTTGGGACGTTTAAAGATGTCCTGGAGGTTCCTAAGCCTCTCCTCATTTTTTTGAATTCTTGTTTCTTCCTCGTTTTTTGCTTGGTTGTTTCTTTCTTCCTTCTGGTACACTCCATTGATTTGAGTCCCAGTTTTCCTCTCATCTCTGTTGGTTCCCCATCCATCTTTCTTCAGTTCACTTATTGTAGCCTTCATTTTTTCATCTAATTTGTGAGCAAAATCAACCAATTCTGTAAGCATCCTGATTACCAGGGTTTTGAATTGTGCATCTGATAGGCTGGCAATCTCTTCATCGCTTAGATAAATTGGCTCTGGGGCTTTGATTTGTTCTCCGGTTTGAGCCATTTTCATTTCTGGGTTTTTTTTTTTTGTTTGTTTGTTTTGTCTAGTCGCGGCTGTTACATAGTGAGGGGTGGAGCCTCAGGTGTTCCCCAGGGCGGGACAGCCCAGTAGCTGGGTAGTGACGCTGTATGTGGGGGCGGGGTCTGAGAGGAGATAATGGCGGTTGCTTTACTCACTCTCAGATTCCAGTTCCTTTCACCGCTTCCCCTTTGCCTGGATTATCTGCACGTGAATGTGGGACCATCTGTTCAGCCAGCCACCTTGTGCGGCCTCACTGGTTCTGCACAGTTGCCGCCCGGTGCCTGGGGGCTGCCAGCCGCTGCTGCCTGTGAGCCCGGTCTGCACCTCTGCTTTTTCCTGCTGTGACTCCGCCCCTCTTACCGGTCTGGATGAATCGTTGTTGGACTTCCAAACAGTTTGATTTTCTGAGTTCTGGTTGTTTTCTTGTTTCTAAATCTTTGTTGTCCTTAATTTTGGTTGTGAGAAGAGGCACAGTGCGTCTGCCTACGCCTCCATCTTGGCCGGAAGACCTGGATTTTATTTAGAATAGCACCATAACACTTCATCACGATTTACTCAACCATTCCCTTACAGACAACTGTTTCTGGGTTGGAGAGATCTTTTTTTTTTTTTTTTTTTTTGAGGGGGGGGGTGGGCACCTGCATGATGTACAGCAAACTACTCTGCACTATAATTTTTGCCATGCTGCACATTTTGTAAACAGGTCTTTCTCAAACAGGTCTGGTCCCCGACAAATAGTTTGCTGCGCTCTTTGCAATAGTATCTATCAACGATGCATCCAAGAACCAGAACACTACCAAATGGCTCTCAACAGCCAAATCACAAGACCCTCATCTGCACAAAGTTCACATGCTATTCAAAAGAATTCTTCCAATTCTCACACACGGTTCCATAACTCTTACTTGAAGGTAGTCAAATACAACCAATTTCTTGACTTTCAGGCCCAGAACAAATCCTCTACGTATGAAACCTAGCTCCAAGCTCACAGAGGAGCAAAAAGGCAGCTGACCACCCACTAGACAAAGAAAGTGTACTAAGGATGCTGAGTAGCAGGGAGCAGCCATTGGGCCAGTTATATTAGGGAGGGAGGGCATCAGAAGAGAATGGGTAGCACTGTCCTGTGAGACACAGCAGGGACAGAGCAACCAGGAGGGAGATGGGCAGTCATGAGGGACATGAGGCTGGGAGCTGCCACACTCCAAAAGAAACCAGAGCCTCCTGAAAAGCTGAGAAATGACTTCCTGACACTTGGAGAAAATATGCAATTCTGTGGGAAAACTTGGTGACTGTGGAGTCAACTAAAGCAACATGGGGCCTGAGATGAGACCATGGAATACAGTCAGTGCTTGGGCGGACCCTGGAGCTAATCAGGGACTGAAGTTCTTACAAGGGTACCAACATGGTGAGGACTCGCAGGTCTGACTTACTCTACTCTCACAGCACAGGTCTCACAATCAGTCATTTCTCCCTTCCAGGACCCAGTGGCTTCCGAAGTATACCACCCTCGTGGCAAGTGGGGAGAAGGTGCCAATGCCAATCAGGCAACATAGTCCCTGTTGCCCAACGAGCTCATTCTCCCAGTCAGAAACACCACGCTGCCCAGTGGCCCTGAGGAAACAAAATCACATTCCAACCCTCACTCTCTGTGTGCCTGACTAGTAAAGTGAAACCTGAAGGAAGCAGTCAAGATCTGAATGTGGCCCTCACGTCAAAACGGTCATTTCTCATCCATTATCATTCTATTACCAAGGACATCAAGCATCCCCCTAAATGCTGGAAATGCCTAGACTGCCTGCAATTACAGTAATAACAAAGAAGACACACTAATCTGTTCTAACAGGTCTTTCCAGACAGGTACAATTTGGGAGGTAAAGACACCCATCTCATCTCTGGCCAGGGCTGGGCAATGCCCACACCCTTCTCTAAGAAGTTAGTTAATCTACGTATCAAGCTTCTCCTGTAGGCCAAGAGCTGGGCTGGGTCCTGGGGCTCAGCGGGGAACAGGCAGATAAAGCTCCCCACTCTCCTACAGCTTACTTTCTTATGGGAGGAGATAAGAGGACACAATTGCAATGGAGGAAAGACCAGTACTGACAGAGCCACAGGGCTTGGAGACATACCATGGGCCATGAAGGAAAAGGCAACATCCAAGTCTAAACCGCGAATGAAAAGGAGCCAGCTGGGCAGAGATCCTGGGAAAATCACATTCTACATAGAGTGGCAAGGGAAAAGATGGGAGAGGAGGTTCAGATAAAATGTAGGCAGGGCCAAGGCTCTGGAGGGCCTTGAGGGCCATGGGAGAACTCTGAGTTTCATTCTCAAATGTACTTTTCTGGGCATGTGCCCCTCACCAAATGAAAAGAAAGCCACCATTGAGCGGAGGTAGAAAAATGTAAAGGGGCAATGAATGGTGATGAAAGGAGACTTGAAGGCACTGCTCTCTGGTAGGTCAGAGCTAAGATGGTCCCAGTGTTTGGACCTTGGCTGCCAACCCCATACACCATCTGGACAAGGTTATCCTAATCCTCTAAGACAGAGGCTCCCTTGCTGCTGTGCAGAAGATGTGGGTGTCCCTCAGGGCTAGCCTGCCAGATTAGCCAGGCAGCCTCCAGTAACTCTATGAATTCCTTTGGTCATAGTACCATCATTGCAATTATGGCTTTATCAGAACCATGACTCTAAAGCGTTCTGGGGTTTTATCACTTTTATGATTTTTACATGATTTGGCTACATGCATCTCCCATTAAACTGGCTGGAAGCCCACTCTCATGGTATCCCTGTTGTACTGTATCAGGACTTCTTTGGTCTTCTACTATTGGTATTCCACTACTGTAACCAGCTGCTAGGAAGCTGAGCATTAAGATTCAAAGTAGAATATCTGTATGGAAACCTGATCATTAGCTCTACACTCTAAAATAATCACAATTTAATTCAGTTATAGGAAAAGATAGCCACAAAGAAGGCCACATATAAATTTGTGTTCCTAAAATGAAACTTTTTGTTTAGGGCTTTCTGTTTGGCTACATCATGCCAAAACCATCCACTCCCTGGAGGATCATCCTCTAACTGCCAATCATGCTGTCTGGGCAGCAAGGGGAGTGCAATCAGGCACAACTGTACAACTTTTAAGTATGCTATCTCTGTATTGCACTGTTACACATCCGGTGTTGTTCCACAGAAAAAGAGAACTAGCATTATCTACATGCTGTAGAGCACAGGCCACGGTTGTGGAGAAGGAAGTCCCAATACACCTGGCAGACACAGAGCTTCAGAGAAGGTACTGGACAAAGGCAGAAAATGTTTGCAACATATAACAGCCTATCAATTAATAACTAGAATACTAAGACTTACTAAAAATTAAGAAGGAACAACCTAACTACAACAAAGGAGAATTCATAAATTTCCACATAATAAAAGAAAAGAATAATAAACATGCACAACTTCCCTAATTAACATGACACTTACTTTTCCATCTACCATATGAACAATGATAAATATCGGAAATGCCCGTTGATACAGAGGATCTTGCAAGTGGGTGGTGACAAATGGCTAGCAGGAGTGTAAATTGACAATCAAATTATTATCCCCAAAGGCAACATTCAGTAAAATCAAAGGTCAACTATGTTTTCACACAAGTCATGTCCAGAAATTCATTCCAAATATTAGCATACATGCCCAAAGATGTACACGAGCAAACATCTTACACTGAAATACCATTTTTTACAGAGAAAAACTAAAAACCTAAGTACCCATTAATATGAAGGGCCACATGTATATGATTCATAAGACTCCATTTATATGAAGTGTCCAGAAGAGGCAAATCATGAGAGACAGAACGGAGATCATTGGTTGCCCAGAGATGAGGGGGAACCAGTAGGTAGGGGGTGGGGAAAGTGGGGAGATGATAGATAGGTGGGACAAGAGTTTCTTTTTGGTGTGATAAGAAACCTTCCAAAGTGGATAAAAGATTTAAATATAAGTCATGACACCATAAAAGAACTAGAGGAGAACATAGGCAGGAAAATCTCAGATATATCACACAGCAATATTTTCACTGATATATCCCCTAGAGCAAGGGACATAAAGGAAAGAATAAACAAAGGGGATCTCATCAAAATAAAAAGCTTATGGACTTCCGGCCAAGATGGAGGCGTAGGCAAACACACTGTGCCTCCTCTCACAACCAAAATTAAGGACAATAAAGATTTAGAAACAAGAAAACAACCAGAACTCAGAAAATCGAACTGTTTGGAAGTCCAATTACAATTCATCCAGACCGGTAAGAGGGCGGACTCACCGCAGGAAAAAGCGGAGGTGCAGACCGGGCAAGCTGCAGCGGCTGGCAGCCCCCAGGTGCAGAGGCGGAGACTAGCAGAACCGGGGCACGGGGTGGCAACTGTACAGAACCAGTGAGGCGGCATAGGCCGCTGACTGACCAGGTGGTCCTACATTCACGCCCAGATAATCCAGGCAAGGGGGAAGCGGTGGAAAGGAGTGGAATCCCAGAGTGAGGGAGCAAGCACCATTGTCTCCTCTCAAACCCCGCCCCCACATACAGCAACACTACCCAGCAACTGGGCTGTCCCACCCTGGGGAACACCTAAGGCTCCACCCCTCACTACCTAACAGCCACTAGACCAAAAATAAAAAAAATTTAAAAAAAAAAACCCACAAACAAAAATGGCTCAAACCGGAGAACAAATCAAAGCCCCAGAGCCAATTTATCTAAGCGACGAGGAGATTGCCAACCTATCAGATGCACAATTAAAAACCCTGGTGGGTGATCAGGATACTCACAGAATTGGTTGATTTTGCTCACAAATTAGATGAAAAAATGAAGGCTACAATAAGTGAAATGAAGAAAAATGCATGGGGAACCAACAGATGGGAGGAAAACAGGGACTCAAATCAATGGAGTGTACCAGAAGGAAGAAAGAAACAACCAAACAAAAACAAGGAAGAAACAAGAATTCAAAAAAATGAGGAGAGGCTTAGGAACCTCCAGGACATCTTTCAACGTCCCAACATCCAAATTATAGGGGTACCAGCAGGGGAAGAAGAAGAGCAACCAGTGGAAAAATTATTTGAACAAATAATAAAGGAGAACTTCCCCAATCTGGCAAAGGAAATAGTCTTCCAGGAAGTCCAGGAAGCTCAGAGAGTCCCAAAGAAGTTGGACCCGAGGAGGAACATACCAAGGCACATTATAATTACATTACCCAAGATTAAAATGAAGGAGAGAATTCTAGAAGCAGCAAGGGACAAGGGGACAGTCACCTACAAAGGAGTTCCCATCAGACTGTCAGCTGATTTCTCAAAAGAGACCTTACAGGCAAGGAGGGGCTGGAAAGAGGTATTCCAAGTCATGAAAATCAAAGGCCTACATCCAAGATTGCTCTATCCAGCAAAGCTGTCATTTAGAATGGAAGGGAAGATAAAGTGCTTCTCAGATAAGGTCAAGTTAAAGGAGTTCATTACCACCAACCCCTTATTATATGAAATGTTAAAGGGACTTATCTAAGAAAAAGAAGATAAAAAATATGAACAGTAAAAAGACAGCAAACTCACAGGTATTAACAAGCAGACCTAAAACAAAAGCCAACTAAGCAAACCACCACAACAGGAGCAGAAAGACAGAAATGGAGATCACATGGAGGGTTACCAATAGGGGAGTTGGAGGAGGAGAGAGGGGGACAAGGTACATAGAACAAGTAGCATAGACGGTAGGTAGAAAATAGATAGGGGGAGGGCAACAATAGTGTGGGAAATGTAGAAGCTAAAGAACTTATGACACATGGGCATGAACTAAAGGGGGGAATGTGGGTGGGAGGTGGTGTCATTCCCCCCCAGGGTGGAGGGGAATGAAGGGGGGAAATGGGACAACTGTAATAGCATAATCAATGAAATATAATTTTTAAAAAAGCTTCTGAATAGCTAAAGGAAACAGCATTAAAATGAATAGAGAACCAATTGTATGGGGAAACATATTTGCCAATGATACCTCAGACAAGGGTTTGATCTCCAAAATACATAAAGAACTCACATGACTCTACTCTAAGAAGACAAGCAACCCAATTAAAAAATGGGCAAAGGACTTAAACAGACACTTCTCCAACAAGGACATAGAGAGGATACAGAGGCACATGAAAAGATGCTCAGTATTGCTAGCTATCAGACAGATGCAAATTAAAACCACAGTGAGACACCACCTCACACTGTTGAGAATGGCCATCATAAACAAATCAACAAGTGCTGTAGAGGATGGGGAGAAATGGGAACCCTAATGCACTACTGGCGGGATTGCAGGCTGGTATAACCACTGTGGAAAACAGTATGGAATTTCCTCAGAAAACTAAAAATGGATCTGCCTTTTGACTCAGCAATTCCACTGCTAGCAGTATATCCTAAGAACCCTGAAACACCAATCCAAAAGAATCTATGCACCCCAATGTTCATAGCAGCACCATTTACAATAGCCATGTGCTAGAAGCAACCTAGGTGCCCATCAGTAAATGAGTGGATCAAGAACCTATGGTACATTTACACAATGGAATTCTATGCAGCAGAAAGAAAGAAGGAACCCTCCTACCCTTTGCAACAGCATGGATGGAACTGGAGAGCATTATGCTAAGTGAAATAAGCCAGGAGGTGAAAGAAAAATACCATATGATCTTACCTTTAACTGGAACCTAATCAACAAAATGAACAAGCAAACAAAATATAAACAAGACATTGAAATTGAGAACAGGCTGACAGTGACCAGAGGGGAGAAGGGAGCGGATACTGCGGGTGAAAGGTTTGCAGAACAATTATGAAGGACACATGGACATTAAGAACAGGGGATATAAACAGAGGTAGGAGATGGATGGGGAGGGCTGGGGTGATAGGGGAGTATGGGGGAAAAGGCACAAAACTGTACTTGAACAACAATTAAACACATTAAAAAAGAAAGGAAATCTAAAACCTCGGTGTTTCAAAACTCTGGGACTCTACTAAAAGTCATCAAACTGTACACTGTAAATAAGCAAGGTATGTGAACTGTATCTCATTTCACTCTATTTTTTTTTTTGTTTAAGATTTATTTATTTTTAGAGAGGGGAAGGGAGGAAGGAACAGAGGGAGAGAATCATCAAATGTGGTTGCCTCTCAAGCACCCCCTCCTGGAGACCTGGCCTGCAACCCAGACAAGTGCCCTCACTGCAAAACAAACAGGTGAACCTTTGGTTCACAGGCCTGCACTCAATCCACAGAGCTAACACCAGCAAGGGCTCATTAAGCTCTATTTAAACACACACACACACACACACACACAAAATTCATAGAAACACACTACTTCACCATGGACAGAATAGTTCCACAAATGAAATTTCTGACAGTTCTCCAGAGTGTATGATGTAAATACTAAGCTATGGAGTCATGTATAAATGGTCTGTTTCCTGCAGTATTTCTCTAAAACTAATATGAAACAGTTTGGTGTTTTAAAAATTCAATTATCTACAAAGTTGACTTATGTGTATAAATTCACTCAACATTCATGTATTTTAAGTAAAGTAAAAAATTATATATAAGGAGGTATGTCCACCAGTAGAAGAATCATTATATAAGTGACAAGGACGTCCTTAAGAGAATGAATGAGGCTGCATGTTAAAGGTTAAGAGGCAACACCCATAATACACTAAGGATACAATGTTACTCTTCTGAGGAATGGAGTCTTTCTAGCTTCCATGTTGTCTCAATGTTTCAGTGAGTATGTATCATCTCTACAACAAAAGTAAAAACACATACAAGCAAAGCAAATCACAGTGCAAAAGGACACAACCAAAACACTGACCAAGCGTGACACAACCTTAATAGCCCTTAGAAGTTGTGCCAGAGAAGGGAAAAGAAGGTGTGTCAGCTGCCTATTTGGAGTCACAAGAGGAATGGGAATCGTGGAACAGAACCCAGCACGAAGAGATCACCTAAACAATTTGACCTGGAAGGCCAGTTGACTCCCTGGCCAAAAGCAGCATCCTCTCTTAAATGTCGGGATTTTCCTTTAAAACTATTTTCAAAACAGTGTTGGGGCTTGAGGTGAGGTCAGAGGCAGAGAGATTTTAAAGAAGCTCTTGTGCTTCACAGGCAGTCGAACAACCAATTTCAAATGAATTCCTTTATTTGAATAAAACCACAAGCAGAATAACCTACGACAAACTAAGTTGTTGTTGTTTTTTTACATGTTGGGGCTGGCAGACCACCAGTCAGGCTTCATCCTCATTTTGGGGGGACCTACCCTGGGTTTTAAAGGAACATCCCCATTCAAATCTCATGAAAAACTAGCAGCCAGATAAATCATTTAAAATTTCCTAGAAGAAAGACTAGTTTCCCAAGAGTAGCAAGGAACACCTGGTGCTTTTTTTTTTTTTCTTTTTCTAAAGAAGGAGGAGTGGACAGTTCAGTCCACAAACCAGCAGAGACCTTGAACATCTTCGGTGCACTAGTAATGTCCCCTGTGAAAACTGGACATCAAGAGGTACAGTCATTGGCACTGGAAACATACCATGTTCATGGACTAGGACACTGACAGGAAAGATGTCAGTTTTCTTCAAATTAACCTGTATGTCTGAACGTAGTCCCAGTCAAATCCCAGCAGGAATTTTTATACCTATAGACAAGCTGATTCTAAAACTTATATGGAAAAGTAAAGGAAATAGAGTAAGTCAAACAACTTTGAACACTAAGGACACAAGTGTGGCTCGGCGGATTCAGCACCAACCTGTGAATCAAAGGGTTGCTGGTTTGATTCCCAGTCAGGGCACCTGCCAGGGTTGCGAGGACCAGGGCTGTGGGCTAGGTCCCCGGTTGGGGATGTGTGAGAGGCAACCTAACCATGTATCTTTTGCACACTGATGTTTCTCTCCATCCCCTTCTCCTCCCTTTCCCCTCTCTCAAAAAAATAAATTCTTTAAAAAAAATTATTGAAATGTCTGTTTAGTTTTTCCATAAAATAAAAGACACATTTTTCATTTTCACCACTAACTTTATTGATTTGGATATTTTAATGTGTTGGCTACCTACTATTGGCTTCCAGGAAGCCTAGAGGCCAGGGTGCTGCTAAACATCTTCCAATGGAAAAGACAGCCCCACAGCAAAGAATTACTTGGCCACAATGTCAGTAGTATGAAGAAACTTCGCAAACCACTTTGGACACATTCAATCAATCACAGCACCTTCTCCATACACTGCACAAATCACTTTGTTGTACTTCTGTTGCATTTTCACCTTTCTTGAAATAATAAAGTATAATATGACAAAAATGTTGCATATTTTCTTCCATATTCAGTATTAAAATGGCTACATAAAAATCACTAATTTTCATAAGATTTTTAATGCATGCTGATATGACAGGTGTCATAATACGATCTAACAAAATTCATTCAAATGAAGTTAGACTACTAAGTGCTACTAGAGCCATGATATAGCAAAAATGTAAAGGGCTTTTTGGACAACACAGTACTTCTGGTACTGTGATCTCTCCTGAAATGCTCATGAAATACTTGTTATTCATCTTAACAAGACCATCTTCTATAGAACTTTAAGTCAAAAAAACCCTCTGATCCCCACTGCCCAATCCATAGCTCTTCGCCATCACAGGGACCATCCAACACAGCCTGCTTCCATCCCCCCAGCATCAGCTGGTACAGAAGTGTCCACCCCCAGCCACAGATGACTGGATTGCCTACAGTTACTACCCCACCATCTTCACCCACTCTGCCAAGGACTATTATGACTCTTACATACAGAACAAAAAAGTCACTGCTCTCTTTGTCCCAGAGAGCCTTCTGGAGTTAGAACTACAATTCTGCCCCCAGTTAGGTGACAGCATGAGGCTGCCACACACATGAATGTCATGTCTTAGGTACTTACACTCAGTTTTTGAAAATGTAACTATAATAATGAAATGTCAATAATTTAGAAGATTTGTGTAACTCAGCAAATCAGTATTTCCCAAATAACCAATGAATGCTATTTAAAAAGGTCCATTCAGAGTACAAGACAGACCAATGAATTTTAATGTATCAAAACATAAATTAATTCACACAGTTTTAAACTGCATGTTGCTATTAACCTTAAAAATCTAGTAATGTTTGGTGTAGCAAAGGACCACCACAAGGATCTGAAAAGGAATCCGAAGTACTCTCCCTCTTCCAACTACATGCCTTTAAAAGACCGGGCTTTCTTTACATTATCACTATGCTTACATTGCAACTGACCACACAAGCAGCTATGAGGATCCAGCTGTCTTCCTTTTTATTTTTAAAGATTTTATTTTTTATTTTTGCGGAGAGGGGAAGGGAGGATGAGAGGGAGGGAGAGAAGCATTAATGTGTGGTTGCCTCTCACGCGCCCCCTACTGGGGACCCACAGCCCAGCCATGTGCTCTGACTGGGAAGCAAACAGGTGACCCTTGGGTTTTCAGACCAGCACTCAATCCACTGAGCCACACCAGCCACGGCCAGCCATCTTCTATTAAGCAGACAATAGAAGGGATTTTCCAAAATGTAAACATGCCATTCCTCCTTATTAAATTCTTCAAAAATAATTATTTCCTACAAAGTGTGTTCTTGTTGCCACGTACTGGCTTACAATCTTTAAGTGAATACCTAAGGTTGATCTCAGTTTGAATATTTCATGTGGCAAACAATAGTATAACTCACCTACCCAAAAGGTCTTTGGGATTCTCATCCACTTAAAAAGTGCAACAGGATCCTGACAACAAAACGTCTGATAGTCCAAAGACCAGACTGACTGGTAGGTTAGTGGTGGGTCGCTTTAGCTAAGTGTGAATTACATATCCCTAGAGTTCCCACTTGGGAAACACTCTGCCAGCAATTTGGAGGCAAAACCCCACATTCCGTCACACCTGGGGTTTCTCTGCCTGTGGGCCCTTAGCTTTGAAAGACCTACAGGCACCAGAAGAGGATGCATGCGGTTCTTCCCTTGCAGACTGCATTCCTGATAAACTTCAGCTGCAGCACCAGACCCTGAATCCACAGACTGTCAGCAGCTCCCACAGCTGGGCATGGTACAAATCAAGTAAATTGCTTTATCCACCTCTACTACTGCACTGCTGCCCTGATTGGATCCTTAACTAACCCGGATGCCCTCATCCTATGCCACCCAGTTCATTTCGTTTAGTGGTGAAGCACATTCATAACCACAAAAATCAAGCCTCTTTAAAACAAAAATACTGAATAAAACCTATCAGAGACAAAATCAAGAGAACCTGCACATCTTTCTGATCCAATATGGCAAGTTTCCACTGATGAAATACTACTCTGCAATTTAAAAAAATGAAACAGTGATAACTGGGACAACTTGAATGAACCATGAAAACACTCCAGTGCCCAGTGGAAGAAGCCAGACAAACGTCACGGAATGTATGACTCCATTTCTGTGAAGTGTCCAGAACACACGAATCCCAAGTGAGTAGATTGGTGGCTGCCTAGGGCTGGGGCAGACAGGAGTCCCCCTTAAGGAATACAAGATTTCTTTTTGGAGTAACAAAAATGTTCCAGTTTTGATTGTGTTGATACTTACACAACTGTGAACATAGTAAACTCACCAAATTACACACTTTAAAAGGGTGAATTGTGACATATGTGAATCTTATCTCAACATAAGCTTCTATTTTTAAAAGTGATTACTAACATATTTTATCAAACAGACTTATAGAAGGGCAGATTCGAAGCTAACCCTTTATACCGATTACCAAAGTGGGTGAAATTAAGGTAAACTGGCACTGAACAACACTGTGGCATGTTCCAGTCTGATAGAAACTAAAATATAAAAATGCAATGCATTTGATTATTTGGTACTGAGGACA
>PVKU01017131.1:0-12375 GCA_004027475.1 Anoura caudifer | reverse complement strand
ATCCATCTGCCTGTGAGACATACAAGGTCATATGATTTGGATCAAAGATCCCTTGAAAACAGAGACACCAAATGGACAGCCAAGGGGTCCGGCAGGCACCCCTCCTGTGCACAGGCACATCCATGTGGCCATATGGCCTGTGCACATGTGAAGCATGAGTGGGAGCCCACAGGAGCCCCTCCCCTCCCAGTCTCCTGAAAGCAAGCCCAGCCAATTAAAGCAGCACTCAGTTACTAACAGAAATGGGGACAGCGGGTGTGTTGATGTCCTGGGATTTGGGATTATGGGTGTCCCTGTTCTCTGCATGCCAGTTTTGGGGGAGTAACAAGGTTTTCTTACACTCCATCCCCCCTACACACAAATTATAATAAAATTTTAACTGTGTTACAAAAGTAAATAAAGGAAAATTCATCATAGTAATCATTTTTCATTCTTTGACTGGTGTAGTGATGAGTTAGTTTTGCTCCAACAGCCAAGATCACTCAAAGGAATGGTACACATGGGTAATAATAACTCTTCGTACTCAGAGAAACCAGTAACCCTCCGGATAGCAGGCCAGGTCGGTAAGTCGACTGACATAGAGGCTTCCTCTCCTAGGACATGGAGAAGACGCTCTTCCTAATGCAGCTTTTGGTTCTTTGGACAACCAAACATGCAAGGGGATAACAAGGAAGACATTACAAAGGGTATTTAATTTGGAATTTGGGGGGGGGGGGGTTTGAAAGATGTTATTTATTTATTTATTTATTTATTTATTTATTTATTTATTTTTAGACAGAGGGGAAGGGAGGGAGAAAGAGAAGGAGAGAAACAGCAATATGTGGTTGCCTCTTACACACCCCCTACTGGGGACCTGGCTTGCAACCCAGGCATGTTCCCTGACTGGGAATCAAACCGGTGACCCTTTGATTCATAGACTGGCACTCAACCACTGAGCCACACCAGCCGGGACAAATTTTTTTGGTTCTTTTTTTTTTTTATGGAAGTTTCATTTGAACTGTTACTCAAAACCACAGCTTAATAATTTTGTAGCTCAAAATCACTTTGGCCATCTTTTCATGTCTGTTTTGTTATCTTCTTACTCACCCCTTCCACAGATCTAAGTTTTCTATTACACATTTTGGCATTGATACATTTATAATATTTATTCTATTTATATTAATGCTTGGGCAATACTCCATTTTCATTTCTTTTTCTTCTTTTCTGGATTTCATGAGGGTAAGAATATTACTTTGTTCACCCCTTTTTTCTTCATTCCTACTACCAAGGGCAATGGTTGAACAAATGACGTGATATAAACCAAAAGAAAAAAAGTTTTCTGAGTTGTTATTTTATCTGACTTTAAATGAAGGTTTTATTAAACCTCCTTCACCAAGTAAATCCATTTTGTGGCACCTCGCCCAGCTTTTCACCTGCCTGCGTGTGCATGCATGCAAGAGATTTAAAGGATCATTTCACCCTCCCTGAGCATCTGCAAATATTAACTTCATTTAACAACAAACAATACAGGCCGTGTCAGAGAGCCGACACAAAGGGCCCACGTTCAGAATAATTTCACTAATTTCTACGCTTGGGTGCATGGAACTGGTAATGTCGAATCTCAATGAAAATAAAATATCTAAGTCAGTATTAGATAATCTGTTTTGGTCGGGCCCCTAAATACTAAGGAAATCTTTTCTCCCAGAAAAGTACGCATGAATTTAAACATAAAATTTTAAGGATCTTCTGACACACATCCCCAGGCAGTGCGTGCAAAGGATGGATCATTAGTGGATCACGAAATCTGTGTAGTGCACTATGACCAGCTTGGATGGAAAAGGAAGAAAGGGAGGAAGGAAAAGATGGAAAATGAAAGGAAAAGGAGAGGAAAAGGAAAAAAATAAGAGAGGTCATGGAAGGTATTATTTCTCAGCACTTTTTTCTTTAGTTGTGTATGTGTTGGGTCAAAATGTAAAGTGTAGTTCTTATTGTGCACTGCCATCAAAATAATGTAGAAAGGATACTCAAGGAGTTCGTGGACCCCTATTCTACATGATTAAGGATGAAACTGTCATCCCCTTCGTTGCCAAGGTTCCCAGAAAGAGTATTGCCTTTCATGTGAGTTTTAACCAGGAGAGGAATGTGTGCCAAGACAGAGCCGTGAAACAGAATGCCGAGTCCGAGGTGCTCCAGCAAGTAAGCTTGATGGGCACAGGGAACAAGGACTGCAATGGGGCCCCTGCATCTCAAGGTCCAACTTCATGCCACAAACCAAAGGCCACCAACTCAAAGATGCAGGAGCCAGGTGGCTGACCTAGGTGAGTGAAGCACACCTGGGAAGGCAGGTGTGTGACTAACTGGAGAAGGCAGACTCCATCTGAGGGCCGCCACTATCCCGCTGTGCAGCCAGCTGCTGCCCCAGGCGAATGCAGGAGTCAGAGAGCCAGGACTATGGTTTCCAGTGATAAGCTAGAAATGTAGAGATCTTATGTAACATTTCCTGATTTTTAATATAGGCAAATAAAGCCCAAAGAAAATAGTTCTCAAAGATGGTGCAGGCGAACACCATGTGTCAAACATGGTGCAGGCTAAGACAGTGGGCCGCTACAGTTCTTAGCCTTAGGATGAAGAAGGAGAGACAATTTGTTTTATGACTTAGAAAGATCTGTAGAGGATGGACTGAGGTGGGTGGGGGAAAAGGAGACTAAACAGGAGGCTACAGAAATCATCCAGATGGAAAATCCTAGGGGCCTGAGTAAATGGAGGAAGAAGAGGCAGGCACAGGAAATATTGGGAAGACAGAACTGACAGGACCAATTAGATGTGCTGGCTGACAGAGGAAAGAGTCTGGGATGACTCTGGTGTCTAGCTCGTGTGGCCAGGCAGACAAAGGCTCCATTCACCCAGGCCAGGCTTACAGCAGAAGGACCAGGTGAGGAGAACAGGCTGGGAAATGGCGGAGTGTGTGGTAACTGGAAGAGTCTGTAAGAGAGAACAAGGGCTGGAGTGCAGCAGAAACTCTGTTAAAGATGTGTCACTGTGAGTCACCCAGACCTAGATGTTGGTGAAGTTAGAAGACAAGAAGGCTAAGACAGAACCATGAGGCACACCCACATTTAAAATGAAGATGGGCTGTGGCTGGTGTGGCTCGGTGGATTGAGCACCAGCCGAAGAACCAAAAGGTGGCCAGTTCAATTCCCAGTCAAGGCACATGCCTGGGTTGCGGGCCAGACCCCCAGTTGGGTGTGCGATGGCAGCAGATGGATGTTTCTCTCCCTCTTTCTCCCTCCCTTCCCCTCTCTCTAAAAATAAATAAATAAAACCTTTAAGTAAACAAACACATGAATAGAAGTTAAATGAAGATGGTACCATGAAAGTCATTGATTGAGAATGTGGACTAGGTGGCCAGAAGCAGACTAAAAGGCTCATGGAGAGTCATGGACATTTGGAAGGGCCACCTGGGGAAATGACAACTCTATGAAGGGATAGCAAGTGACAGTGAAGACCCTGCTGAGATGAGCATTGTCAGGTGACTACAGAGATGATGGAAACAAGAATCATAAAGGCACCAAAGTACCAGGTGTATTGTTACATATTCAGCAGCCTGTGGGTTGAAGTAGACACAGGGAACAACTGAACAATCCCAAGGTGGAGGGTGTGCAAGTTGAGAAAGACAGAATGACACGGGGGCTGAGACATGCCACAGGGCTCAGCTGGAGAGAGAGGGAAGAGGCAGCATGATGGGGCAGATGGACTAAGCTACAAATCAGAGTTGGAGGGGGTCGACACCTCAGAAAGGCAAAAAAGTAGGCAAAGTGGGAATAAGGGAGAGCACCAGATGATAAGAGGTTGGGGACAGACAGTGGAATACTAGAGTGTCAGAGTTCAGGGAGGGTGCAAGCCCCTGAGGGTGGTCCAGGGTATGACCCCTGGGAAAGAGTGGCTGAGCTGAAGTGAAAATAAAGATGGTTCCAACTGAGAAGTCAAGAAGCTTTGCAAGTGGTGGGAGGAGGGGGTGGGTTATCCATGTGGGTCCTGATGTTGCTTACACCAATGGCAGAACCTGGCCTGCGGAGGAAGACTTCAAGCGCATCTAATCCTCAATAAGTGAAGTCAGGTATCCATAAGGTCAGAAGCAGACAGCAACAAGAAGACAGAAGGCAGACGTTTCAATGGAAAAGGAGGCTTTGTGTGAGGCTGAAGGAAGAAAGGTAGTGGGGACAAGCAGAAACATTCACACAGCTTCCCACCCACAGTGCACAGGGTGCCAGAGAATAAGCAACCCCTCTGCAGAACCCAAAATGCCAAGCTCACTAACCCTGAATCTTCCTCCCCTTCCACGTGCACTCTATTCCCCCCTTTCTTCCTCCCCAGTGATGCACAGGGGCACTGCTCCAGCCAGGGCATGGTGGCAGGGATGCAGGACACTAACAAGGGCTCTGGGTCTGATGCTGTCATTAACCAGCTGAGTGACCACCAGCAAGTCACTTAATCTGTGTGACTGAAGTTACTCACCTAGCAAATGGGGTTTATGATACTCTCTTCACCTCTGGTTGGCTGTTAGAAAAATATGACAATCAAAGCCAGAAGATGTTTAAAAGGATAATTTTATTCCTTAGTCCTGTTGAGATTAAAACCAACGAAGTTGCCAAATCCTAAAATGAAAACTTCAATACAGGGGTGGGCAAAAGTAGATTTACAGTTATAACACAATAATTAATAAATAATAAGAATAAACTCTGTTTTGGGTACTCACAACTGTACACCTACTTTTCCCACCCCTGTATTATTGGTTACTTAATTTGACCAAATAATTCTTCTCTGACCTCAACATCTTCCCTGTAAAATGAGAGAGATGGATTAAATGATTATTTGCCTGTCACCCAGCATTTATTTTGTTTCTATTTGTTTACTTACTTCTGAGGGATGTCCCCAGTGCTCCAAAGCCTGGTGGCATCTCTTTGACCAAGACCCCCCTCATCCCAACCTACTGTATTATAAGTACTTATGACTGTGCCCTAACACCTAACAGTCCCTGCAGATAATTGGCATCCAGCAAATAAATGTGTGGAGAGCAGGTGAGTGCTGACAGTCACTCAGAGGTCATTAGCAGCCACCCTGAGAAAGGGGCTGGACAAGAGTAATGGTGAGTCTTCATGTGAAGGCGAGCCCTGCACCTGGCACACAGTAGGCACTCATTAATACTGCTGAATAGATGAATGATATGAGAAATCTATTGGAAATTTTGAAACTGAGTACACAGATGCAAGAAATTCTCAACATCCATCTCAGGTCCAGTCCTCGGGTGTCAATTTATGTGAATTCCATAACAGGTAGCTGCAAACCAAAACACTATTTTCAATATCACCAGCATGAGAAATGTGGTGGTCACTGAGGGCAGGGGAAATGACGAGCCCTCCAGACAAATCCATAACTCACCAAGCTCAAAGGGCAAGTTCAGAGTCGGGTCCCACGGCATCTAAATTTTATTTAGATGCAGAGCCACAGTGTGACTCGGGCCTGTACGTTTTCAAAGGGCTGAAACAAGACTAAAAGCAAAATTGATTCAATCTCTGGGTGTGAGTTTTGAAGAATTCCATAAAAATGTTAGAGAGTTCTGGCCAGGATACTTGAATTTCAAATACTATGGGGATCAAAATACAATCTATTCAATTCTCATTATCCCCAATAATAAACATTTGGAAATGACTGTCATTTGGTGTGCATCTCAAATCTCAAATGAGGAGACCCAAACGTGGATATCCTCCTGGCCACAGCCATGCCCACACCCCCCCTGAGGCCAGATCATGCCTCCCCTGGAAGGCATAAACATGTGCCTATGAGCTAAAACTGCATTTTCACGCCCTCAGGCCTGAGATGCAGCCCACCGAGCAGAGAAGGAGCAGTTACGCTCATGCAGAGCAGTTAGCCTTGGGTTCAGAGGGACAGACCCAATGTCATTAAGCTGTGCGGTCCCGGGCAAGTTACATCGCCTTCCTAAGCCTCAGCCTCCCCATCTGTAAAATGGGAATACTTAGAGTCACATCTCGTAAAGCCGCTGTGAAGAAGAAATGCCGTAACAAGCACTTCAGGCACCCAGCACGGGGTCAGGAGCATGACAGAGTAAGTGGAGACTACTGCTTTCACGGGGACTCGCGATGCAGAGCTGTGGATGCACAGAGTCTGCAGTTCAGGCAGTTCAGCCATGAACAATTTAAAGATTATTTCATTCCACAGTTTTCACTGTGTGTTGTGGTTAAGGATATATTTCAGGAACAAAATACCAACTTCACTCAAAGATTCTGTTGCTGGTACATGATTCTCTAAGACGTGCTCTGGTGAAGATCAACCATTCAGAAGTTCCCTACAGTCCTCTGTCACGGTCTCAGACCACGACCACAGACCCTCAGCAGCCGCTGCCCTTTCGGAGAGGCTCCTAGCATTGGGGACCCACTAGTCCTGGCCACTTATAACCCCGAGTAAAGTGGAGACTGACTTTGATGACCCAGTCCATGAGGAATAAAAAATGAGGTAAATTCTTTTAACATTTATTCTCTGCACCCAGATACATTACCTTCTGTATTTCATGACCTATTGTCATGCAATCATGGCCTTGAGTATTTTCCTTAGAAGAACGATTGGTCCCATTTTGGAAACCTCACTTAACGTTGACCTTACTTAGCTCATCGTGCATGTTCAGCCAGTATCTGACTGGTTGATTTCTACATATTTAAAAGTACCCCTGACTCTTAAAGATGGCTATACCTGAAAGTCCAAAAATTAACAAGCCTATAAAAATTATTGTTGAAATATGTGGCCTAATGTCAAAATAACAGAAATTATTTTTCTATGAATTAATACTAAGTTCAGAGCAGATTATTAAATACCCTTCTTCATGATGGGTTGAGATAAGCAACTAACTAGTGAGGAGTCAAAAGTCTGTCTCCCATCAGCGTGAGTGAGGTTAGCTCTTCCCAGCAAGGGCAGGCTTTATGATGCCAGGGGCCAAAAAGTTGAGCCCATAGACAGAGGAGCAAGAAGGCCATGGCCTGAGCCCAAAACAGCTGCATCTTTCTTCCTGCTTCATCTTTGTCATTCTGAATTCCCAAAACTCAGTGAGTATAATCTGGAACCATTTCTAAGGTTTAAGAAGAAATTTTAAAAAATAAGAAGACCAAGGTGGGTACAGTGGACTCAGAAGAGATCTCATCCATAAGCATGCAAAGCCAAGATAAACCGTGGGGTCAAGGAGAACAGATGGCCAGTGGGCAATAGACAGAGCCAGAGGGATTCAGCATGATGCCCGTCAGGGTGGCATTCCACCATGGGAGATGCCTATTTGTAGGAGGTGATGTCCATTTCACCAGATGGCCAGCTCATCGCCTGGAGTCTCAACCACCAGGTAAGCTTCATGACTTCTGAGAATTTTATCTGATCTCTAACAGAGGATAGAAAATACAAGTTCTGCAACCCTTGGGTTTAATGAGTATAAAATCCTGAAAAGGTAAAGACATTTGAATTATTTTCTAGAAGTTCTTCTTTGGCTTCATGATCATAAGCTAACAAAATTCAGAATAGAGAAGTATTCTTCTCCCTGTTTCCCCCACATCTTCCAGGTCTTAGGATATTATAGAAACACTAACTGGAGCTGAAGGAGCTCATGGGTTTAAAGTTGCTGTACTAAAAGAATTAAGTACATAGCTTTTCAATGAGGTAGCAAAGCAGCCTCCCCAGCAGATGCAGAGGTCTTTGTAAAGACCCTGACTGGCAGGACCATCACCCTCAAGGTCAAGGCCAGTGACACCACTGAGAATGGCAAAGCTAAAATCCAAGACAAGGAGGGCATCCCACCTGACCAGCAACATCTGATTTAGGGGGCCAACAGCTGGAGGATGGCCGCAGTCTCTTACACTACAACATGCAGAAAGAGCCCACCCTGTGCTTGGTGCTTAATCTGCATAGTGGCATCATTGAGCCCTCCCTCTGCCAGCTTGCCCAGTATAACTTCAACAAGATGATCTGTCCAAGTGTTACACCTGCCTACACCCCTGCGCTGTCCACTGCCTCAAGAAGTGAGGCCACACCAACAACCTGCGCCCCAAGAAGAAGGTTAAATGAGGCCCTTCCACCACCTTCCCAGCTTGCAGGCCAGCCTTCTACCTGAACCCCATAACCCTGGGGCCTCAATAAAGTTTCCCTTTCATAAGAAGGAAGGAAGGAAGGAAGGAAGGAAGGAAGGAAGGAAGGAAGGAACGAACGAACGAACGAACGAACGAACGAACGAACGAACGAACATAATAAGCACTAAGTAAATGGTAGCTGTTATCATCACCCAGGTCAGAAGGGGATTCATTCATACAACCAACAAAGGCTTATGGAGCACCTACTGTGTGCCAGGCACTGAGTATACAGCAGTGACCAAAATACATGAAGTCCCTGTCCTGCTGGAAATGACATTACAGAAATTAGAACCCAGGTTTCCTTATCTCCACCACTTACTGCTGTTAAACCAAGGATTGCAAACTCAAATGCCTGAAGGGGCCACACAGGTAAAAACAAGTCATGTCAGAGAGCAGCTGGCTGTCCTCCACACCTGTTCTCACTCCATGTTTCCCAGTCTTTCTACAGGCAGGTGTGGCCGAGCGACAGAGCCACATTAATCCATGGAATGTGGCCAGAATGATACATAGTCCTTTCGGACCTGTTCCCCTTTCTCTTTCCCCTTCCATCAGCTGGGTGCAGACAAGCACAGCAGCCTTGGAAGTCACAGAATGAAAACAGCAAAACCACAAATCAAGGATCCTGGGTCCCTGAGTCACTTCTTGGCAGAGAGGTCCCTGCCAATGAGGCACATTCATCTGGTCTTTATGTGACTGAGAAATAAAATCCTCTGGCTCTGAGCCATTACAGACTTGGGGATTAGACTGTTACCACGGTAACCCATCACAGCCAATACATGATTGAAGGGGACCAGTGCGGGCAATCTCCTGACTGTTTCAAGAGAACCTGGAAATCCTGATTTTTATGAAAATGCTCCTGATGTTTAAATGTTTTTCATTTCTGTTAGGTGAGTGCTATGCTATCCATAAATATTCATTGGCAAAATGATCGAGAAAGGTTTTACAATCAGAAATAACATGACAGGATTTTACATGCATGGTCAGGATATCCAAAGAAATTCTCTTCCTTCCTTAATACACATCACAGCTCTCCCTTACTTACTGTGTATGTGTAAGGCCTTGCGCTAAGACAAGTAAGACCTAACCTAGCCTTTCAGATAATGGCTCTCAAACTTCAGAGCTTGTCTGCGCACTTTCCTTCCCTAGAACTTACACTGATTCCACAATTATCCCACTTTTAGCAGTTGAAGCAGCACTGCTTTCTGCCCTGACAGTGCTACCTACTGTCTTCTATGCTCCAGAGGCAGTGTCTCAATTGTCCCTTAGTGCTGGATTGACTTTACAGTATATTCTTACCCCTTCCTCCTGAGCAAGTTTTTCTAGTAAACATGACGATAACAGTATGTGCCCTCAGTTATCATGAAATCACTTTTATACACGGATCATGGTTGTTGTGAAAGGGTTTCCATGATGCTGTGTACCTGGAAGGACCTTTTGGGAACCACTCTTCTAAGGAGCTCACAGTCTGACAGAGGAAATAGAGCAGTAGGCCACTGAGGAGAGTAGAGAGGGTAGGAGTCAAGGGCGGCATCTAACTCCTGGGGTAGAGGGCAGAGTGGGCACCAGGAAAGGCTACCTGATGGAGGCAATGCTTGAACTGAGTCTTGAAGAAAGTACAGATGCTAACCAAGCAGACAGGGCTAAGAAGGCTTCCCAGGAAGAAAGAAGAAAATGTAAGGGGGATGAAAAGGCTTTAGGGGAACTAGCTCATTCATACAGAACCCAGAGAGCTAAGCAGTAGAGTTGAACTGAGTTATGGGGAGCCACTGATGGCTTTGGGTGGGTTTATGTTTTATTAGAATCTCTGGCTGGAGGATGAAACTGGGTAGAAGGGAGCCAAGACTAGAGGCAGGGTGGCCAATCAGGAGGCATGGCTTCCACAAGCACACAAGCCAAAAAGAGGGAGGGTCTGAACTACGGTGGCAGAGACAGAAAAGGGACAGAATTATGACAGTGTTCAGAAATACCAGCAGTAAGATCTAGCAGCCAACTAGAGAAAGGGAAAAGAATATAAAATAATCCTCAGATTTCTGGCTCCAACAAATGGGTGGTGTTCACCTCACGGAAATAGAAAATACAGAATGGGGAGCAAGACTTAGAGAAGCTGAGTTCACTTTGAAAGAGAAATGTCATCCGTAGCCATCAGTAAAGATGTCCAATAAATCATGGGTATTTGAGTCTCATCCTCAGGAGTGAGGCAAGAGTTTTTTGCATCATCCTTACACAGATGGTTGTTGAATATATGACTTCGGGTGAGTCTGTCCTGGGAAGGTCTGTAGAATGACAGGGCAAAAGGTCATCCATCCCAGGGTTAAGCAATCAGTCCCTCACTGGCAACTCTAGCAGGATACCCTACAGGGAGGAGAGGATGGTGGAAGGGGGGTTTAATTAAGGAGGGAAGGAGAAGATGAAATGGAGGCAGGGAGAATGGGAGGTAAGAGCAGGCAAGAGCTAGAGGCACAGAGGACCTTTATTTAGTAACTAGTATTGCCCAGGCAGGCAGACAGGCAAGGGAGAAAATATAAGGAATGTGAAGGTTTGTGTAGGATTCATAATGTACAGTAGGGTTCTCACAAAATTTGGAAGCTTCATGCCAATGATATTTAATTTTAGCTACAGTTTCAGAACATACAGTCCATACTTCCTCTTTCTCCAACTTGCTGGATAATCGAATGTCAAGGTCACTCTTACTTAAAACCACACAATGGCTTCCCATCACTTTTTATAATGGAAATTTTTCCTTAGATTTTTATTCATTTATTTATTTATTTTTAGGCAGAGGGGAAAGGAAGGAGAAAGAGAGGGAGACAAACACCAATGTGTGGTTGCCTCTTGCATGCCCCCTACTGGGGACCTGGCCCGCAACCCAGGTAGGTGCGCTGACTGGGAATCAAATCAGCAACCCTTTGGTTCACAGGCCAGTGCTCAATCCACTGAGCCATACCAGCCAGGGTCCCCATCACTCTTAAGATGAGGCTAGAGGCCACAGCCCGTCAGCTGTGTGATTCAGTCCTGCTACTTCTTCTGCCCAGCCCACCACCCATCCTCCTTTCGATTCCTGCCCACCAACCACCCCTGCCTTCTCCCTAGTTCCTGAAGAAACACACTCCCTCCCACCAGAGGACAATATGCACTTTTCCCTTTGGCCCCAATCCCTGCCTGATTGTCCCCTTTTTGTCCTTCTGAAGTGGGCTTAAATGTCACTTCCTCAAGAAAGCCTTCCCTGACCAGTCTCCTTCTCAAGGCTCCTCCTGCACCCTAATCTTTCCATTCAGCCCTCACCTCTGCTCATAAGGATATACTCACTCCTTTGAGGAGCTGACTAATAATGTCTCTCCCCTCCACCCACGTGAGTCAATGCCTGTTTCCTTGCACCCAGCACAGTGCCTGCCACATACCAGGTGCTCAATAAATACTGTCTGACTTAATATTTATTAGGAAAAGTCCATTTTAAAACAACAGGCATAATTATTTAAGACTGCATGGTATAAAAACAAAACCGTTGTGGGAAAAAATCAAATTCTGATACCTGGGGAGTAAGGGGTTCGGGGGAGTGTACAGGAGGGGGATATCTGGAAAGGGACAAGAGGAAACTCACTTCCTGGGTGATGGTCAGATTCTATATACTGACAGATTTAGGTTACAAGGGTACAGGCATTTGTGAAAACTTGGAAATATGGACTTCCGGCCAAGATGGAGGCGTAGGTGGACACACTGTGCCTCCTCTCACAACCAAAATTAAGGACAGCAAAGATTTAGAAACAAGAAAACAACCAGAACTCATACAAAACTGAACTGTTCGGAAGTCCAACAACCATTCATCCAGACCGGTAAGAGGGGCAGAGTCGCAGCAGGAAAAAGTGGAGGTGCGGACCAGGCACACAGGCAGCAGCAGCTGGCAGCCCCCAGGTGCACAGGCGACAACTAGCAGAACCCGGGCACGGGGTGGCAACTGTGCAGACCCAGTGAGGCTGCGCAAGGCGGCTGGCTGACCAGGTTGTCCCACATTGGCACACAGATAATCCAGGCGAAGGGGAGGCAGCAGAAGGGACTGGAATCCGAGAGTGAGCAGAGCAAGCGCCATTGTTTCCTCTCGGACCCCTCATATACAGCATCACTACCCAGCGACTGGGCTGCCCCGCCCAGGGGAACACCTAAGGCTCCACCCCTCACTACCTAACAGCCACGACTAGGCAAAAAAAAAAAAAAAAAAAAA
>PVKU01017130.1:0-12365 GCA_004027475.1 Anoura caudifer | reverse complement strand
CAGCTTTAGATAAAGGATACCTCAAGGACACTCAACCCTAGAGTTATTTTAATTAGTTTTGCATCAGCTTCTGTACCTCCCGCTTTTGCTACGTAGGGAAGGGTGTCCAGAAAGCAATAAAAGCCCTGCTCAGCCAAGGCTTGGGGCTCAGAATTTGGGGTCTGTACTCCTCTGGGCCCGTGCACGTTAATAAAGGGTCGTGCTCTGCCATCCAACTGCGTGTTGAGTCGTTTCCTTCCGTAACACTAGGATCTTAAGATGCCCATATGCCAGAATTAGAAAACATCCCAATGGCAATCAGAGGTTTTCAGCAGACAGACCAGGGAAATACATATAAGCTTCCTTTATTTCAAATTAAGGATGAATTATTATTTTTTCTTAATTTGACAATAATAAACATTTCTTGAAAGTCCAGCTTTTAAATCTGTGCTATTCAATTGAGTAGTCACTAGCCACATGTGGCTATTTAGATTTAAATTTAAACTAATTAAAATTAAACAAATTTATTTTTAATTATATTTTATTGATTATGCTATTACAGTTGCTTCAATTTCCCCCCTTTGTCCCCCTCGACCCAACACCCCCCTCACTCAGGCAATTTCAACACCATTTTTCATGTCCACGGGTCATGCATATAAATTCTTTAGTTACTCCATTTCTCACACTGTACTTTCCATCTCCATGGCTATTCTGTAACTACCTATTTGTACTCCTTTTTTTAATATAAAAATTTTATTTATTTCTTTTTAGAGAGGGGGAAGGGAGGGAGAAAGAGAGGGAGAAAAACATCAATGTGTAGTTGCCTCTCGTGCACCCCCAACTGGGGACCTGGCCTGCAGCCCAGGCATGTGTCCTGACTGGAAATCAAACCAGCAGCCCTCTGGTTCACAGGCTGGCACTCAGTCCACTAAGTCACACCAACCAAGGCCTATTTGTACTTCTCAACTACTCATTTCTTAACTACTCTCTTCACCCATTCCCCTGTACGTCCCTCTAATCTGGTAACCATCAAAATGCTCTCTGAGCATCATGCTAAGTGAAATAAGCCAGGCCCTGAAAGACAAATACCATATGATCTCACCTTTAACAGGAACCTAACCAACAAAACAAACAAACAAGCAAAATATAACCAAAGACACTGAAATTGAGAACAGGCTGACAGTCACCAGAGGGGTGAGGGAAGGGAAGATCAGGGGAAAAGGGGAAGGGTTTACAGGAACAAGTATAAAGGACACATGGATAAAAACTAGGGGGGTGGAAATGGGAGGGAGGTGGGGAGGCCTGGGGGTGGGCTGGGATGGGAGTAAAGACAGAAAACTGTACAACAATTAAAATAATTTTTTTTAAAAAAAGCTCTATGTATCCATGATTCTATCTCCGTTTTTCTTATTTGCTTAGTTTATTCTTTAGATTCAATTGTTGATAGATATGTATTTATTGTCATTTTATTGTTCATAGTTTTAATCTTCTTCTTTTTTTAAATAAGTCCAGTCAACATTTCATATAATACTAGTTTGGTGATGATGAACTCCTTCCATTTTTTCTTGCCTGGGAAGCTCTTTATCTGTCTTTCTATTCTAAATGATAGCTTTGCTTGGTAGAGGAATCTTGGCTGTAGGTCCCTGCTTTTCATGACTTTGAATATTTCTTACCAATCCCTTCCAGCCTGCAAAGTTTCTTTTGAGAAATCAGCTGACAGACTTATGGGAACTCCCCTGTAGGCAACTAGCTGCTTTTCGCCAGCTGCTCTTAATATTCTCTCATTATCTTTAACCTTTGGTGTTTTAATTATGATGTGTCTTGGAGTGGGCCTCTTTGCATCCATCTTGTTTGGGACTCTGTGCTTCCTGGACTTGCATGTCTATTTCCTTTACCAAATTAGAGAAGTTTTCTTTCATTATTTTTTTAAACATATTTCTAATTTCTTGCTTTTTTGCTTTTCTTTCTGGCACCACATGCACATGTGGGATTAGCCCATTCTGCATCTCCTACCAGTCTGGATGGATATTGTTTCTTTAATTCTGTACTTGTCAGACTTTCATTCAACTCAATTTCTGGCAGTTCTGAGTGATGGTTGTTCTATAGTTTCATTGTAATTTTGATGTGGTTGTGCAAAGAAATGAGCTGTCATCTTGACCAGAATTTAAAATTGAAAAAAACTTAACATGCCATTTCCCAGTCACACTAACCATATGCCAAGTGCTAAATAGTTCCATGTGACTAGTGGCTACCTTATTGCACAATGTAGCTATAGAACCTTTTCTGACCTCACAGTAAGTTCTTTAGGACAGCACCACTGTAGAAACTGCTTCCATATCAGTGTGTCCAGCTTTCTAGGTGAAGTTATCTCAGCTGTATTTGGTAGAAAACATGATAAACATTTTTTAGGAAGTCAAAAGATGACCTATATTTTGCAAAAATTTAGACAGAGGCATGGAGCTTCTTCAAATAAATTTACATATTTGAAAGGTCAATCTACCATGGAAAGCTAAATTTCACATCTCTAGTATGAACAAATTCTAACTTCCTGGAGTTCAGTGATTATTATAGATTAAAGGTTTAAAAATATAAGCCTTACATCTTCTAGATAAAGAGAGAATACAGGCAATGTAAGCCCCCCTTTTAAGTAACAACAGAAACAAGAATAAACTGGAAAAGAACTGTGCCTATTTTTAAGGAAATTAACTTCAGGTATTTATCATTTTAAAGAATAAAATTCAATATTACCTTATTCAAAGCAATGAAATATATATGAATATATATATTTCATGAATATATATATGAATATATATATATTCATGAATATATATATATATCTTATACATGTTAACCTGTAAGATATTGCATGATTTTTTACTCAAGGAAAGGAGTTAGTCAACCCAAGATGAAAATAAATTGTCCAGCATCCTACTTCATCATTGTCTCAGGAGAGGCAAGGACCTACCTGACCATCAGAGAGGCCATCTGAGCTAGCTGTTAAATCTATTTATAAAACCTCTAACTCTACTTCTTCAGGAATGCAAAAGACTCTATTTTACCACCACATAAAAGAAGAGAGGCCGGATGACTTATTTTCACAATTAAATATGAGCAGAAATGACATATGTCTCTTCCAGTGGAAACATTTAAGTTCTTGTGTTTGGCTGATTCCCCCTTTCCCCAACACTGACAGTCATAGAAGCCTATACTGTAGTGCTCATCAGTGGAAATCTGTTAGTGGTTATAATGAAGAAAGTTCCTGCTAATCTGTATTGGACAAGAAGCCAGTAGAAGAACAAACTTTAGTTAGATTAAGCCATTATGAACATGAGGGTGTTTATTATTGCAGTATAATCTAGCCTGTTCTGACTAATACATCGTCCAAATCCAAGTCATGTGCTTAAAAATATAAACAATGGGTTTTGAGTCCTTTGTTTCTATAACTAAAAATGGAAAAGCTATAACTAGTGGGACTGAGAATTAGAGGCAAGGGATCACATTTGACAAAATTTATCCTGGGCCTGATTTCCTATAGGCATTAAATGTAGGAAGAAAAAATGCCTTGTCTGTGTGAGTATAAATATGTAGAGAGGTTTATTTAAAGTCTGCTATAAGCTTAGGCCTCTTTTCCTACCCAGTTGAAGTAAGACAAAACAAAAAACAACAACAAAAGAAAACTATGTAAGCTGTGTATTTCTAAGGTGCCTATTTTACAAAAGCCTTAAAATCTTCATTCCCCTATTTCTAGATATGCTGCTAAGAGAATTTTTTTCTCTAAGAATAAATAAACCATCAAGATTAACATCCAACTTGCTGAGTCACTTGCCTTCTTCTTGAATTTTAACTATAAGGATCTGAAGGCAGCAGGGGGAGAGAGAGAGAGAAAGAGGACCTGATTCTAGAAAAAAAGGAAGAAACATTAAGTCAAATGGAAAAATTTGGCTAAGACATCTATTTTCTTACTCTGTAGTAGTAGCCCTGAATGAAATATTTTAACAAAAACAGCAAGGTTTGACTGGGTTTTATTAGGGGAAAGAACAAGGTCATTAGAGTGAAAAGACCCACTTTTTTTTTCTTTCCCAAGGCCTCCACTATTAGCTGTCTGATTTTGAAAAAGTCAGCTTACTTTTCTGAGTCACAGTTTCCACATTTATAAAGAGGGAATAATAAAATTTACCATATAAATTGGTAAAGGAAGATATAATGCTATCAAATATATTGAAGGACATAGGAAAGTGCCTGATACCAAGCAGAAATCATAAAATGTGTCTCTCTTCTGTCATTCCCACATCATTGATTTAACTCTTCCAGACAGTTTCTTTCTTATCAGGCTTCTTGAAGACTAGCTGTAGAAGGTCAAACTATAGTCCAATTCTGCTATTTATTGGAATACTGTAAGTTTTTTACCTTCCTTATCATTTAATAGTCACATAATTCTATAGGTTTGTCCCCATTTTAGAGAGGAAATAGAGGCTTGGGGAGAATTAAAAAATTGCCTAAGTTCATGTATAGAATCTCCTAGTAATCTATTGTCACAATAATGTACATTGCATGCCTTCCCCAAACTCAGTGAATTATAATAACAGCTATTTGGTATGGCTCATCAACCTGTGGGTCAACCAGGCAGTTCTGCTGATTTGAGTATGCCTCAGCAGGGCCTACTCATGCTATTGCATTTATCTCGGGTTTGAAAATCTCTCTAGTCTATAGCCAAAAGAACAATAAATGTCTGGCTCCTTTATTAAGTAAAATGCTGATCATAGGCCAGTTAACTAATCTCCCTAAACCCTAAGCTAGAAATTTCCTTTGCTTCAATGCCTTAAACCAGTGTAGGCCTGGAGTAGGGAAATGCTGAAGTCCATGGTTCTGATGGAAAGGCTGCCTCTCCATCCCTATGCTATCCCTGATAGAGGTGACTGATAGCAGGACAGAGCCTACTGAGGACACACGGACCTTTCCAACCCTCACCATTCAAGAGAAGGGCAATCAAGATGGGGAATTCACCACAGCTAGAGATGATTGAATGGAGATGTCCTAATACTTCAGCACAACCCCACACCAAAATGTGGTCCATGAACCAGCAGCATCAGTACCACTTGAGAGTTTGTTAGAAATGCAGACTGTTGAATTCCACCCTAGACCTCCCAAATGAGAATGTGAGAAGCACTGCTTTAGCAAGAATTACAATAGGAGAACACCACATCTGCAGTCAGATTTGCTCTCATAGGTTAGTTAATCCTTCAAGCCTCAGCACTCTGATGCACTTCTGACTTCCCACACAAGCTTTAAATGCCTTCAGTTGCTCAACTGGCCCCACTCTCTGGAATAAGTGTGTTATTTTTTCTTGTTCAGCATGTATTCTCTTTCTTGTTTACCTCATTCTGATTTTCATGTGGGTCAACTCTCCTTCCCCACTCACAGTGCATATATTTTGGATGGGGCTTATCATGGTTCTGACCCAGCTAGCCAATTAGAGCAGAATAGCCTTCTAGCCACAGTAGTCAATTGCAGAAGCAGCACATGACCCAGGCTGGCAATGTAAAAGTAGTCAGGAATTTTTCACTATTGGGAAAGTAATGTGTTTCTTGTTTTGTGTGTTTGTTTTCTGCTGATAACAGGAGATAAATTTTCAATGGCATTGTTTGAGCACGTGAACTCAAATTTTCTTGAAGCCAGACATGACACAGACTTTTAATTATGTGAGCCATTGTTGGGAATGGCCCTCCCTGGTTTCAGAAGCTGTAATCCCCCATAGCTAAGGTGGAGTGAGATACCTTAGGACCCTAAGCCACTAAGGAGACAAAGCTTATTTCCATGGCAGGAACACCACCTCTGCCCACTTTAGTTTACCCTTCCTGGCCCCCAGTGCATGACCAGTTAGCCAAAGATGGGTAAGATTCCTCAAGGGAGGCATGACCTAAGACAGGCATGGTCATGAGGGGGCCCTCAGGGAAGAACTTGGGGGGCTATGGAGAAAGGGGGTGATGGACTCTCACTCCTTGGCTTTGACATAGCCTGAGTCTTCATTCTGTCTGCAAGAAATCTCCTAATCTCTTGGCTGCCTTACTTCCCTTGCTTGACCTAAGCCTGAAACAATGCTGGAGGTGGGTGCGGTCCTGCGCTGGAAAGGGCAGGTTCCCTGGGGACTATCAGGCCCAAGAAAGAAAGCATAAAATCCTGTGAAGCCTGCTTTGCTAATACCCTCAATTTAAATGATAAGGGTCCAAGCCTGAAATGAGCTTGTTTCACCAAAGCTTTATGGCACTTTAGCTATTTGACCCTGAATGTTACTTATTTGGTCATTACTGCCTGAAAATGATTGATGAGCTTTCCATATATGCCCTGTATTCCTATGCAAATTAAAGCCAAGAAAAGCTTGTCAAGGCAAAGGTCAACGTGCTCGCCTCTTGAGAGAGTGGCTGAGGCACTCTGAGGTGCTCTGTCTTTGAGGAGAGCAGCTGTGCCATCCCTTTTCCTCCACAGGACTCATTAGTCCCTGTGAATTTGTCTCATCTCAGCCATAACGCCATAGACACTGTGAATCAGAGTCCACATCAAGCCATTATGTTTACTTTTTGCCTAAGGTATTATGATCTGGACTTCTATTACTTGCAAAAATAGTCCTAAAATACAAAGCTGCCCCATGTTTCATCTTGTTGATCTCGCACAAATCCTGGCTTGGCTGCCAGTCTCTTTAATTCCTATTTGATTTTTAAAGTAATATCTATCTCTTTATTAATATTCTCTATTTAGATTCATCTTCCTAATGTTTTTCTTTAGTTCTTTAGATGAGTTCTTTTAGTTCTTGAATATATTTATAGTCACTGATTTAAAATTGTTCACCATTTAGTCCAATGCCTAGGTGTCCTCAGGGGAAGTTTCTGTTAATGGCTTTTCCCTTGCTTATGGACCAAATTTCTTTCAATGTTTCAATATTTGGTTAAAAACTGGACATTTTAAAGAGTATAATGTGGCAACTCTAGAAATTAGATTCTGACACACACACACACACACACACACACTCACCTCCCAGCATTTGTTGCTGACACTGTTTGTTTGTTTGTTTGTTTAGTGGCTTTCCTAAACTACATTATAAAGTCTGAATTCTTTTTTATGTGTAGCTGAAGTCTCTGCTCAGCCACTTAGTGATCCACCAATGAATGAATTAATAGATTTCCTTAACTGCCTTGTACCAATAAGTCTCACAGTCCATGCAAAGAAGCTCTGTCCGTGTATTAGGGTAGTGCAAGCAGTTCACCACAATGCTGCTTGCTTATGCTGTCTAAAAGGTCATAAGGAGAATAGGGCCTTCTCAGTAGAGTGCTTGATATGTATTGGAGCTTTTTGAAGCCTTCATGGACACCTCATTTCTCAACATTTCTCTTTAAATTTTTTAAAAAGATTGTAGAAAGATAGTGAGGGAGGAATAAAAAGAGGGAGGGAAACATTGATGTGTGAGACAAACATCAATCAGTTGCCTCTCACATGTGCCCTCCAACAGGGGACCTTGCCTGCAACCCAGGCATGTGCCCTTACCCAGAATCAAACCTTTTGGTTTGTACAATGACTCCCAACCCACTGAGCCATACCAGTCAGGACCCTTTTACGTTTTTTTTATCAGCCTCTTGTTTGCCCCAACCATTATCACTGCCTCAGGCAGCTGCTATACTAAACATTTGCTACTGATTATTTTTGACAATTGCCCTGGGAGGACACTGTTCACACTGATTAAGTTCTGAGTCATGTCTAAAGAAGACAAGCCCTGATAGTGGAAGTTTCCAGAAAACTTTTAAACAGGTCAAGTAGTGACAATTCTCTCTGAATGAGAAGTTCCAAACAAATAATGGTCATCTCTATCTAGGCTCCTGATTTCAAGTTTACTATAGAGCCAGGAAAATGGAATGGTAATAGGGAAAGTCAAGCGCCACAAAGTTTGCTATTCTTGCACAGATTCAGATTTTTCTTGAATAAATGCTCCTCAGATTGTTGCAAACCATAGGTTAATTTCCAGAGTTCTAAAAAAATTGATTTTGACGATTTTTGTTGATGCTTTCATTACTTTTAAGGAGGAGCAGATTGTGGAGGTCCTTACTCTACATTCCAAAAGTGGATCTCTTATAGACACAATTTTATTCTTAAAATGTTGACTCCAACATGCTTCCTGTCCAGATGTCAGCTCTCACATCTCACTTTTCAATTTTAATTCAGACTCTGTTCTTAGCATTGCCCAGAAAAACAAAGGGGTTACGTATATTTCAGAGAATACTTTCTCTGCTCCATTAAAAGAGGATGTCAATAGATAAAATGAATAAACAAGTTTTTAGAATTTCCAAGGTATTGTGAGATACACACTGCAGGTAGAACATTGCAGTCCCACGAACCAACATTGTCATGTATACGTATTTTGAAATAATTTTAATATATTTATTCTTTTTAAGAAGAATAATAGTTACATAAAAAATTAATAAAATCATGCAATTTAGTTTTTATCCTTTCCCAAAAAGACCATCTTTAAATATTTCAGTTTTAAGTTCTTCTTGGTGTTTATAATCTTAATTTTAAATGATATACTTCTATCTCTTCATTTACCGACTGTGAATAATATGTATTAACTCTCTCTTTTAAAGATTAGAACATGATCTAATTGATTCTTTTTTCCTTATTTCAAGACCCAAACTTTGTTACAAATATTAATTTTTGGTTTTCTGTTTGTTAATTTTATCATTTATGTATAATTTTATGTGTAATCATATAATATAATTAAACTTTATTTTTTATTCTATTGACTTTATACCAATTCTCTTAACCCTTTACCATGTAAAATGAGTAAATTGGGGTTTATTAAGTAACATCTCTTCACTTTGTATCCTTCCCAGGCCCCTCTTTTTACTAGCACATTACAACAGTTCTACCACCACTTTTATATGTTATAACATGTCTAACATGTCATAACATTTAGATTTGGTTAGGTAAAGGTCATTATTTTTTGTGCTTGATCTATAGCTTGATTATAAACTTTAAAAATCAATAAATAGCATTTATAGCACTATGATTATATAAGTACTATTCACTGAAGAATGAGGAAATGAATTCTTATGTATTCCTATGGAGCTAAATCTTCACACAAATAAAATAATAAGAAAATGGCACTTGGAATACTTTCTTTGAGTTCTATCAAAAATTGCTCAAAATTGTGTCATATTTGAACCAAAAATGAATGGGATAGCTTCTGTTTTTTCTGGAATTTATTAACCTTTTTTTATTGCTGTTAAAAGATGTTCATGTTATTGTCAGTCTAATACTAGGATCATTTACCTTTTAAATAACACTATTTGTTAAACTATCTAATTTGAACTGATTTATTTTTATACTTGCTTCCCAGCTTTGATTTTAGAAAAGAAATCCTACATTAGTTCTATTATTAACTAAGTTCCTTTTCTTCTTGCACTTGTGAGTTATTGTTTTTGCTGAGATACAGTCCTCAGAAAATGCTTTTATTTTCAGACAGAGTACATAGAAAGTAAACTTCCTGAGTCTGTGTATGTTTGGAAATGTCTTTATTTGTCTTTTATTATTTATTAACATTATGGCTTAGTATAAACTTACAGAGTAAAATTAGTTTTCTTCCAACATTTGAAGACTATTTCATTGACCTCTACCATCTAGATTTGCTGATGAGAAGTCTGATGTTGGTGTGATTCATGTTTCTTTGTAAGCAACCATCCTTTTTTCCTCTATAGAGGCTCTTAAAATCTTCCCCAAGGAAAATAGGAAATTATTAAAAAGAAGCATACTTATTGTATGGTACTAACTCATCCATGAACAATACTTAACTCATCATATTAATGGCTAAGTGATTATTTAACAGCAATTTCTGGTATTAAAAAGATGAGGAGAAGAAAAGGAGATGACATAAGAGAGCCTGATTATCATTGACTGTAATAGAAAGTTAAATGACAGTCTATTTTATAAATCAAGAATTAGCAATATCTGCATATTAGTTAGAAACAAAAAGAATTTACCCACAGGAAAAGCTAATGTCATTGAAAATTTTTGTCTTTTGGAATAAGATATAGATAAAAATATATATACAAATATGTGACCTCAAGATGAAAAAAGTTCCATGAAGAAAAATAATTCAGGTTAAGAGACTGAAGAAATTGGAGGTTAGTTGGTTTAGCTACTTTAGATTGTCAGAGAAGCCTCCTTTGAAAAAGTGGCATTCGAGGAAGTGAGACTTGAGAATTCTGGAGAACAGTGTTTCAGGTAATGGCAATAAATATGCAAAGATCCTGAGGTGGGAGTGAGGTGATTATACAATGAACAAGAGACCAAAGTGATTGTAATGAAGATAAGTAGGTGCTGGAAAATGAGTTTGGAGAGGTGGCCAGGAGCCTGCCTGATCTTATAGGTGAAGACAAGGATTTCTAAGTGTTATAGGAGCCATTAAACATTTTTGAGAAAGAGTATTATCGTGGCAGCTATGTGGCAAAATAGGGAATAGGAGACACATTCAGAGGCTACTGTTTTAGCCCAAGTTAGACATGACAGTTGCTTAAACTAAGGTAGGATCTGTGGAAAGTTGAAAAGTGGTTGGACATAAAATGTATTGAAAGTAGAGCAATATTTGCTCATGGGTTAAATGCACATATGAAAAAGATCAGTGAAATAAGATAAGATTTTCATCCTGAGCAAAGAGCTGTAATTTACTAATATAGGTAACACTGGGAAGAGGAGCCATTTTGGAGTTAAAAGTCATGAGTTTTATTTAGTACATGATAGCTTACATGTCCATATTTGCTTTATATTTAAGTGCAGGTATTAAATAAGAAGTTGAGTATATATACAAGCTGGAGTTCAGGAGATAAATCAGGGCTGAATATGTAAATATCAGAATATTAACATAGATGGTATTTAAAGTTCTAGAATTGGATAAAATCACCAAGAAATGAGAGTACAGAGATTCAGAGAAGCCAGAAAAATAGAATAAAATTAAGATGCTTCTGAGTGGTAGTTTAGTAACAGGGACAATTAGCAATGTTATTAATTACAAAGCTAAGAAGAGGAGTAGAGGAAATCAACTGAGATGCTTTTGATCCTTCAGATGAGAGTATTTAGTAAAAATTTAGAAATATGACTCGGAAGCTCACAAAAGAAGATGGGACTTGGAATATACAATTAATAGTCATACATATATAAATGATAGTTAAACTCAAGGACATGAATCAGTTTTTTTTTAGGACAACATGTAAAGAGAGGAATGGGATATTGGGTTCTCTTGATGTACCATGGTCAGTACATAGAAAATCAATCAGAATTCTCACATATTAATTGTAATTTATTTATTTTTTTAAAGATTTTATTTACTTTTAGAGAGAGGAGATGGGAAGGAGAAAGAAGAAGAGAAACATCAATGTGTGGTTGCCCCTTGCATGCCCCCTACTGGGGACCTGGCCTGCAACCCAGGCATGTACCCTGCCTGGGAAGCTAACTGGCGACCCTTTGGTTCCCAGGCCAGCACTCAATCCACTGAGCTACAGCAGCCAGGGATATTAATTGTAATTTAAAACAATAATTACTTTTATACATACCTCAGAAGATTATTGCCATGTCCTCTTCCAACCATGTTGTCTGACAAGGTCCGGGCATGGAGGACTCGAGTTCAAGGAATTCGTCTCCCCGGAAGAGAACATGGCATCCAAATTGGGTTAACAATTGGCTGTTTTATTTTAATTATTTTGCTTTTGGTACTGAATATAGGCATTGTACTGTAATTACTCATTCCTGTACCACCCAAGAGGAAGGGACAGTATTCCCCATACTGCCTGAAAGGATGAAAAAATCCCCACAGATTCCCCTCTCCCTTATACAGGGGTGTACAACAGCCAGGGCAATATAATTATTAACCATAAGAGAAAACATGTTGGCTTATTTAAATTACCCTGGTTTGAGAGACCTAAGCAGTCTGAGCCCCCTTAGTGTTCAAGAAATAAAAAATAAAATAGTAAGTTAGACTTCTTGAATTAACAACTGTAGCTGGATTTCCTGTCTATCTCTCCTTACATGTTTGTTTTGGTGATCAAAAGGTGGTGGGATTGTTAAACATTTGTATTTTAGGTTCATTGATTAGTATAATTCCAATGAAGTTGCACAAAATAATAGAAAGTCGCTGAATGTCTAAAAGTCGTTAGAGTAACAGCCCCTCCTTTACCTTGAATAGGAATATATATCAATTAGACAGCCTTAGAAATAAGAAAAGCTGGTTAGCTATTAAGCAGGTAGAAACAGTTACTATGAAGTTAAAGTTTATAGTACACAGAGAAACATTTTAGACAGAAAAGATATATAGCTAAGTTGGACATCATAAAGGCCTTATTGCCTCTGCT
>PVKU01017129.1:0-12374 GCA_004027475.1 Anoura caudifer | reverse complement strand
AATCTGGAAAATAAAGACCAACTTCTTAGTGTGAGGGCCAGAGACAGGAGGGTGCTGCTGAGGGGTTTTCGATGATGCGCTTTGGAGAGAGGCAGGGTGGACGTGACCCGTCAGTTCCGGGTCAGCCCCTATGGGAGGGTGGTGGGGTGCTGGGACCGGGCTGAGAGAAGGGGTCGGGGGTGGGCCTCCTGCATCCCTCTGAGGGCAGATGTAGTCTGAGAAGTTGAGGGGTGTCCCGGCTTGATTCACCTGGAATGGGGAAGAACAGGAAGGGGTCTGTCTGATTCCTAGAATTTAACTCTGTGGGTGCTGTTATTTTTTCTGTGTTATTTCTTAGTTCACAGGACAGATGTCTTTGTGGTCTGTTGCCTTCGACCTCACTGATCACATTTTGTGGCAAAGTGACAGTCCAGGCGCGCAGTGTAGAGGCGGGTCTGGTGGGGGACCCAGAGCGCACACGCGGTCCCCGTATCACCGGGGCGGTGGGAGAAGCACCCACCCAGGGTCATTCACTGCTCAGGGAGGAGATGCCTCGGCTGAGACCGGAGGGTGTGAGCAGCGTCATTCACCACTAGGTTACTCAGGATCTGGTACAGGTAAACTCTTTTTAAACGTAAATACTACTCTATTTTGTAGCTCTTTAAGAAGTAGTAACCACACGTTAATCTGGAACACCTGTGAACTCTTGAAGGATGTTATCATGCAAGACTTTCCTGCTGAGATTTTCCTTCAGAGGCCAAAGATCGTTCAGGTGCGTACCCTCTTTCATTGTTCTAGAATTGGAAATAGAACTTTTTGCGGTGAAATAAATTTTGCAACGTAGGAGTCCTTGGGAAGGAACTGTGTGCCATATGTAAACAATGGGGTGTTCAGTTATTTGAACCCCGTAGAGGTAGTTCTTCTAACAGGAGGGAGTCTCTCATCTGACCTGTGCAGTCCCCTGTGGCCTCCCTGAGTTTACCGTTTACGGGCCACGTGCAGTGATGGCTGGACTTTGGAAACTGCGCGGGGGCAGCGGTAGCCCTCCGGATCGCTGAGAGTAACGTCTCCCTCCCCGACTGCATGGTGCACGGTGCGTGCAGGGCTCAGTGCTGGCCGCTGTGGCGGCAGCAGAGGTGGGTTCTTTGCAGTCTGCTCCGCTGCTTGTGTAGCGGCGGCGTTGGGTCCACGGTCCTGTGTGCTCTGGGCGCTCACGGCGCCGAAGACCACGCCCATGAGTGCAGCGGTGGACGCATACCGTGGCCGCTGTGCGGTGATAGCAGAGGGAGAGCTGTTAATTACCGACACGTGGCACAATGATTTAGCCTTTGAGACGCGGAAACCTGGATGCGATTTTTAAAAAGTTCCGTGAAGCTTAACGTCCCCGGTGGGAGCAATGCCTGCGTTCTCTCCGAAGGTGCTCAGCCCGCCGATTCTGGATATGAGCAGTGCTGACTGTTCTTCTCACATGTTCTCCACTTTTGACCTGCTTTCTCGCATTGTGCTACATCACCTTTGCCCATTCCTGTTCCTTGTCTTATAAATACCTGGCAACTTTCCTCCTTTGGTGAGTCACTTCCCCGTCCTTCAGCTCCACGGCCTCTGAAGCTGATCGCCTGGTTCCATGATGGTTTTCACGGCTCTCCTTCCTTTCAGAGCCTGCTGTCTCTGCTGAAGCTGGCCTTGGGCGCAGGGGCCGCGCCCCGCCTGGCGCTGCAGTCGCTATCCTGCTTGCAGCAGCTGTGCGCGTGTTTACGGAGCCGACTGCACTTCCACCGCGACCCGGGCTTTTTCTCCAGCAAACAAGGTACTTACGGTTGTGTTTTCATTGGTCACTGGCAGCGCTGGCGGCGCCTTCCGTGAGGGCTTGCCGTATATAACTTGTCAGGCGGACCCCCCGTTCCTCGGCGTAATCAGATGACCACCTTGGAAAACAAGCTGCGTGTCAGAACCAGGCGTGAGCCATGCTTTCTTTGGGAGAGACTGTTGCAAGGTGTGCGGTGTCGTTGGAAGCTAGGCACCGAAATTCATGTGGGGCTTTGGGCACTTTTTGCAATTATATGTTAATAAATTGTTTGGTTGAAAATACTGATTTTTATTTTACGACAACTATTTTTATGCAACTTGGGATGTTGTCAGAGTATTACATGATCCAGTGCCTGACTTTCCATGGAAAAGCACCACCTACTGGACAAACAGGACGAGCCTGGCCTTGTCAAAACTGTTCACACTTGAGGGTTTCCGTGCACACACTTGCACTACAGGCATTGAGCATCACGTCACCGGGATGGGTGATCACGCGTCACAGATAGCCCGTTTTGTCGAGAGTTTCACTGGCCCTCGGCCGTTTGAATGTTTGTTCTTGGATTAGCTTTACTACAAATCTCAGCGGTATGTGGTCTCCTATTGCCGTCCTTGAGATACAGCCTCTGGCAGATGACTAATAGTAGTGAGGTTCTGGGTGGCTCATGCTTCATCACAAAAGGAGTTACCATGTCAGTAAGAATAGTTTAAACCTCTGAAGACTGAGCCATTAATTAGGTAAATATTTATTGTTTGCCTACTATATCCCAACCAATACTCTAGTCCTGGGGTGGGGGCACAACACTGAGCAGAGCTGGGGTCAGGTCCCAGCCTCTGTGAGCTTGTATTTTATCAGGTTGGGACAGGTAGAAGCCCGCTGGTTTCAGACACGTGGTTGTGCGCAGAGAGATGTTTATTAAAGTCCATTGCCCATTTTTAAATTAGGGTTTTACTTATTTTTTATTGTTGCATCTAAGAGGTCTTTATGTATCTTCAATATTAAATTCTAATCAGATGTATGGTTTGCAAGTACCTTCTCCCATCCTGTAGGTTGTTAGTTTCTTCATAATGCCCTTTGATGTGCGGGAGTTTGTAATGTCGATGAAGTCCAGTTCATGTTTTCTTTGGTTGGCTGTACTTTTGGTGTCATATCTAAGAATCCATTGCCAAATCCAAGGTCATGAAGATTTATCCCTGTATTTCCCTTGTAGCTTTATGATTTTAACTCTCATATTTAGGCTATCGATTCATTTTGAGTTAATTTTTGCATGTGGTTTGAGGCGGGGGTTCTTGGAGAGCGTTAAGCAGGGGCGTGCATGATCTGGTGTCCGCCTTGGTGGTCTCTAACGCTGGAAGTGGGTAATGTTGGCTAGAAGGTTCTATCTGTAATCAGGTTAGATAGAAACCTCAATGTGCTCGGTGAATACCTGCAGGAAAAGCTGACCTGTATTTTTATTTTTACCCGTATAGAAGCATTTCTACCAACTTAATTTAGTTAGAAATACTACGTAATCAGTAATCTGTCTCTACTAAGGGATAATTTTCTTTTTCTTTTTCCCCCAGACACAGTTTCCCAAAATTCTTCTTTGTCTTACTGTCCAGAAGTTAGAGTTACTCATCACTCTCAGAACCCTTCTCCGGGAAGCAGCAGCCCCCGGCCCTCTGTGGTCGGACGCACGGGCCAGCGGCCCAGAGGGGACGGCCAGGACTGGGACGCGGCGTCTTCCAGGTGAGCGCGGAAAGGCGAGGGAGGTCCTTCTTTTTTCTCTGCCTTCTCGTTTCACACCTACCACAGGGGTCAGTCTTGTGTTAAGCCAGAGACTTTCATACTTTTTTGACCGTGGCCCACAGCAAGACATAAACATTACATTGTAACTCTGCACTCAGGATGCAGACATGTGCTCTGTGTCTGTGCTCTGTGTCTACTCTGTGTGCGCATGTGTTTATCCACCAAAACAAAATGTTCACAAAACAGTACTCTGATTCCATGTGCTACACAGTGAACTGTGTTTTCTCTTTCTTTGTATTTCATTAAAAAAAGAATGATGATTCCAACCCACTAAATTATTTTTACCAGCCCCAAATGGAATGTGATTTAGTTTATTATAGCTTTAAAGGCATTTTGATAGTATTTTAAACCCATTTTGTAAGTGTAATAATTTAAATGCAACAGTGTTTCCTATTCAAGGACTTCATTGGAGAATCTAGAAAACAATCTAGACTTCTTCAAGGTGTGCACGTATGGTGTTTTACTTGTTTGTGCAAATACTGATTTTTGTATGTCAAGTTTTCTTAAAGATGTTGGCATGGTATTTTTAAAAAAGATTGTATGTATTTATTTACTTTTAGACAGAGGGGAAGGGAAGGAGAAAGAGAGGGAGAGACACATCAGTGTGTGGTTACCCCTTGCGTGCCACCTACTGGGGGCCTGGCCCGCAACCCAGGCATGTGCCCTGAGTGGGAATTGAACCAGCAACGCTTTGGTTCACAGGTCAGCACTCAGTCCACCGAACTACACCAGCCAGGTCACGTAGTGCTTGTTTGTTACCTCATCCATAGGCTGCAAGCATCTTAAAAACATGAATTTCTGCTCTGGTGTCATCCTAATAAATGCACAGCTCAATGACCACGTGCCTGTTGGCCTGATGGTGCCCTCGAGTCGCCGCAGCTGCTGCTGACCCTGAGCCGTGTTCGCAGTGCGCGTGGCACCACGCCAGGTGCTGCTGGGCTTTTTGCCTCCTTCAGCTGTCCTCATAGTGACCCTGTGAAGGGGGTGGTGCTATTGTCGTAATTTTACAGAAGAACCTGAGGTTTGCAGGGTCTGCACACCCCAGTTCATGCAGCTTGGGAGGAGCAGGCAGGCGCTTGGACAGCGCGATGGCAGAGCCTGCGCTCCAGCCCTCCGGTGGCGGGAGCTGCTCAGGCAGTGCCGTCTGTCCTGTCCCATGAAGCCTTGCGCCTCACTCTCCGGGCTGTGTCCAGAGCGCTGCCTGCTGGCAGCTTGTCGCTGCTGAGTGTGGGCTTCCCCCCGGGGCCTTTCTGAGTTTGGGAGGAGCGGGGGATGCTCCGGATATTGAAGTGGAAGGAATGGCGAAATGCCTATCAGCCTTTGGGAGTTCTCCGTGGTCAGTAGCATTAGTGCACCCCTGTGACAGCTTTGCTTGTGGATGACATCAAAAGTCCGATTTTAGGGCCTTTGCAAATGTAGGCTCAGGCCTTTGTATACACTTTTGTCCCTCCTGTACCACTTGATAGGCAGGTGTAAGAATTTTTTTATGAAGAAATCCAACAAAGATGGGATGTTCCGTCTTTTGGTTTATTTTCAGAAATCATTTTGTGATGTTGAAAGTACTAACTAATGCATTTCTCATTCTTTTTTGGCATTTCTTAGCATTCCTCAGCTGTTAACATTGGCTTACTTAGAACATTTGGTGGAAATCAGGAAATATCCAGGCCACCGTTTGAAGTGTTTAGTTTTGCCTTTATAGTTGGTTTCAGAGAACTTTGCAGCGAATCTGCCTGCTTTTCCTAACAAGTGCACGGGCCATCAGTGCTGATGTTGATTGCCCCGATAAGACTTGACACATTTCTAGAACATCAGTTTGAGAGCAAACTGTAAAAGCATTTTGGTTTCATTTACAATTCTGAGCCATCTTGATGGAATCTACTCATAAACTTGTCACGGTCTCTACAAACCTGACCTGAGTCGGTACATCATGCCCTAGAGTGCCGTCCGCTGCGAGGCATGCCATCCTCAGGGACTCTCGTTTCTGCCACAGCGGGAGCAGCAGCCACGCGCGCGCGAACTCCGGGGTCTCCTTGCCGTCGCCTCTGGACGCGGCCGCGGTGCCGCTGGAGCTGCCGGAGCTGGAGGCCGAGGACCCGCTGCGCCTGCGCTTCCAGCAGCTGAGCCTGCCGCAGTTCTGCGTCTGTGTGCTGGAGGCCGCCGCGCCGCTGCTGCGCTCAGGTCGGTTCCTCCGTGGGCTCGCTCGTGGGCGTGGGGGGGGGGCGGGTGTGTACCTGTGTGTGTGTGTGGTCTGCTTTCTGGGACTCTTGGTTTTCGCTTCTCACCCTCCGTCTGCGTCAGGACCTTTAGGATCTGAGTTGCTTATCCTTCGGGAGAGACCTTCCTAGGATCCCGGTGCGGCCTTCGTTAATCTGGGTAATTGACCGTGGGTGGCGCGGAGCAGACCCAAATGACAACCCGCCGGCTTCGCTCCTTAGAAACTCCCAAGTGGCCCTCAGTTCCTTCTTTACTTCCGGTGGTTAGGTCACCTCTGAGACACGTTAGAAACACACCTGCAGCTGGGTTCTTACCTTTGCTGGAGTTTTCCCAAAGAAACCAAACAAACAGCAAAACTCAAAACACACGAACATTTTACATTTTCTTTCCAAGGTACTAGTGCAGCTGCAGTGGTGGAGTGGGGCGTGCGTGGGGACGGGGTTGCGAGGCGAGCCACGAGGGGCGGGAACGATGCCCGTGGCGCAGACGGACAGCCTGGTCCTGGAACGAGTGGCCGGGCGCGGCTCCCGGGCTCCGTCTCCGCGCAGAATCGCGTGCCCTCTGCCCCAGCCCTCTGCACGCCGGCGTTGGCGCTTGCGGCTCGTGCCCCACGTTGTTACAGGTCGGTTTAGGGGCTGTCCAGGGTCCGACAGCTGAGGATAGAGCCTTGATCCAGAGGAAGTGATGGTTTTTATTCTATAAATCTGTGCATTTTCGGTAGTTGATAAACTTGTTGAGATACTACTACAAGCTAAATGAGTTTTGCCTTTTTTCGTTTATGCTGGCTGAGTAACAGAGGTCGGGTTCGTTAAGGCCTGTGCCTGTTTTTTGCCTGCTTGAGGGTGATGGGGAGGAAAGCGGGAGATCGATATTTGTTTGGAAAGTGTTAACATTTTAATTTTATCCTGACCTTCTGACTCAGTAACTCTGCTTCTGGGAGTTAGGGGTACATATTAATTCATGTACTAATAATGCGGTGAGGGAAGATCTGAACTTTGGCATTATAAAGTGTGTATGTTTGCGTGGTATATGGAGAAGAACAGTTTTAGATTTAATGATTTTGCATTTAACCTTTTCTTAATTTGCTGTAAAAAGTCAGATTGATAATTATAAAGCTGTATCATGGTGTACAGAATTTTCTAAATGTTCTTTTGCCCTTTTGTGGTAAAGTATTGCATAATTTATAACCGTTCAGTATCATCGAGATTTCTAAAGGAACTTTCTCCAGCTGTTCTAATGCAATGCTGTGTAGACCCTTAGGATCGGGTGGCCTGTTTTGCACTGTGTGCAATGGACCTCCGGAAGGTGGGCAGGAAGGTCTTCATGGAACGCCCCCCCTCACTCAGGCTGCCGGGTCCTGGCGCCCCTTTGCCACCCGGTGTGTGTGGAGAAGGGACGTCGCGCTAGCTGGCGCGGCTCCCGCAGCAGGGTTTAGGTGAGCCGAGGCTTGAGAACATGTCTCAGGTGGAATTCCTCCAGGTCTCTTCAGCCAACCCCAGCGTGGACCTTTATCCCTCAGTTGCTCTTGTCCAAGCGAAGCTCTCCAGGCCACTCCTGTGTGGGAAGGACGGGTTCTGATGGGGCGTAGGCCCGCTAGTCCTAAATGGGCAGCTCTTAGAATGCGTTTTCTCAACCAGCCTGGTGCTTTGTCACAAATTACGTGCAGCGTGGATGGTCTCTGGATTTGAAAAATTGTTTTAATCTGTCTCATAACACTTAAATCGTTGCTACTCTCTTCTTGAGTGTCTTTCCCACTTATGAACACATTCAGTTTGTTGTAGTAAAATAGCATTATGATCAGAACAGAAGTCTTTAATGGTGGGGGTAGATTGTGACTTCCCTGTTTACCTCTTTCAACAATTCCGAAAGCAATATCAAAAGAGAAATAGGGATTTGTGGGCGTGACTAACTAGAGGACTGAGCGGTATGGTGTTCAGTTGTTTATTTGAAAGTTAACTGTTTTTCTTATTTCTCTCCTGGTCATTTTTGTAGGTAGTGGACAGATGATAATAAGAGTTCTGGAATTGCTTGCAGAAGATTTGATACTTATTGGTGAAGCAATTTCAACAGACATCTGGGATGACAGCAGCCTTTTTGCTATAGATATGGTGAGAATCAATGATTTCCTTGGGCTGCGAGTACTAGCCTTGCATCTAATTTCATTTCGGTCCTTTTACGCTGGTATCATTGTTCCATTGGTCTCTCTCAGACACAGTGTGTCCGAGGCTTGTGCTGTGCATCGTTGGATACAGGCCGTTTCTCCAGAGATTCTGGTCACCTCCCCTGGAGGAGCGGGCGAGTGTCCAGGCGGAAACAGGCCACCAGGGCTGCTTTTAGTGCAGGGATATCGGGATACCGTTCTTCCCTTTTAGTAACAGAACTAGGGAATGTTGTATTTCTTCAAAATCATAAATTCAGGTTTCTGTTTCTGTGATTTGAAACTTACATGGTTTTCCTTGTACTTGTCACTCACAGAAGGTCTTAGTTTTTAACAGCATCAACATAATTGTTTTTTAGCTTGACCCTCATCACATGTTAATTTCAGAACAGCAGTGTTAGCACCACCGTGGTCCATAACTAATAAAGGTCAGGACTTCCCTGCGGTTCTTTTTTACTCAAATTCTCACCCAGCAGGTAGAGTCAAAATACTGTGCCTTAAAGTCTCTTGAAAGAATTCTTTTCCCTGTTAACAGCACAACATACAGTTAGATTTGTTTTAGTTTGTTTTCACTTTTGGGCATAGTGTTCTCTTCGTAAAATTAACTCAGAGATGCCTCGCTGCCATTTTGTTCTCTGATTTATTTTTTCCATTTTTATTTTAGTTTTTGCAAATGTAAGCAGGTAAGTATGTAGAGTTTTATTCCTTCTCCCACCTCTTAAATAAAAGGTAATATATTCTATACGATTTTACACACGGTTCTCACAATTAAAAATGCATCCTGTGTGCACGGAGTGATAGGTGTGGAGATTATTCGGTGTCGTATGTGGACGTCTGTATCTGTTTTAAGCTGCAAATGCTTCTTTGGTGCTTATGACTCAGTCTCCTAGTGATGGATGATGTTGCTGCTGTCAGTCACGAAGGGAACGGTGTGCATGTATCATTTCCTACTTGTGCAAGTGTGTCTCTAGAGTACATTTTTGTCAAGTGGGATTGCTGTATTAAAATGTAAATACTCTTCATTGTAGATACTGTCACATTATCCTAGACAGCTTCACTGTTTCCGCCATTTACTGGCAGTTGGTCGGAATGTGGTTTCACCTACAGGCTCAGCAGGAGGATTTATGGCCAAACCTCAGATTTTTGCCATTCTGATAAATGAAATATGGTATGTCAAGGTAGTGTTAATTTGCAGTTTTCTCTGAGTAGAGTTGAACATCTTTCTGTAATTTTAAGAGCCATTGTCATTTCTTTTCCTGTGAACTGTCCAAACCTTTATCCATTTTTGTCTTGGGTCATTGATTAGTCTTTTGTTCTTTTATTGGTTTCTAAGAGCTCTTTTTATATTAAGGACACTGGCTTTCTGAAACAAGTTGTAATTTTTCCCCTATTTATTTTTTTTTAACTCTCATAATGATGTTTATTTATTTTTATGTAACTGGATTCATCAGTTTATTTCCTTTTTTAAAAACAAAACAAAACTTAATTCTGTATTTTGAATCAAAGTTTAGAAAGATTTTCTTTACACCTTGGGAAAATGTGCTGTATCTTTCCATTTCTTAAAGTCTACATTTTTGTCTTTTAGGAGTATTTTCCTCATGTAGATTTTGCACATTTCTTATATTTTTTTATGTATGTGTGTGAATACGTTTGTGTGGGTTTTAACAGATTTATTGGAATGTAATTGACGTAATAGGCTGCACATGTTTCTTAAAGTTTGTCGGTACAGTTCAACGTGCAGATGCACAGCGAGCGCACTGGTGGCTCAGTGGCAGAACTCTCACCATACAGGCACACCTGGGATGTGGATTGGCTGGCGTCTTTTAGGGTTTGGCATGAATGAACTCAGTGTGTGCTTTTTTTGTCTCATTTTTTTCTTTAGTATGTTTACTTTGAGATATACCCATATTGTTGCATTCACTAGTTCATATTATTGCTGGATGCCTTATTCTTTGCATTTCAGTAGGGAAAATATTTTTTGGAAAATATGACATTTTATTTTTTTTTGAAAGAAATATTTTGATTAATATTTGCGTGAGTAATCAACACGTGCAAATTCCTGGGAATGTTATACTGTAAATAATACTTAAGGCATCTGTGAATTGCCACTTTTACATTTTAATATATATTTATAACTTTTATTTTGAAGTTATTTGTTAACCTTGATTTTTTTTGAAATACTGGCGTTCTATCTTTTTTAATGTAAATTAGTAACCTAGCCTTTTTTTCTTGAAGCGTTAGAGAGGTGGAAGCAAAATTTATTAGTCATAAAAACACGTATTGACTCTCATAGTTATTAAAGTGTTTTTTCTTTATGTTGTTTTGACCTTGGTCTGTTTGTGTTTTATTAAACTTTGTTATATGCTGTCTGAAATCCTTGTGACTAGAGGTTAGAGCTTGAAAAATACACAAAATGCTGATGTTTACTTAATACCAATACTCATGGGTAAAAAACCTAAACTTTTTTAAGATTTTATTTATTTATTTTTAGAGAGAGGGGAAGGGAGGGAGAAAGAGAGACAGAAACATCAATGCGTAGTTGCCTCTCCCATGGCCCCCACTGGGGTCCTGGCCCGCGACCCAGGCCTGTGCCCCGACTGGGAATCGAACTGGCGACCCTTTGGTTTGCAGCCCACGCTCAATCCACTGAGCTATACCAGTCAGGGCTCTAAACCTTTTTTTTTGAGAACAAAATTTCTTGAAAAGAGAAACTAGTGAAATATTTTCAGTTGACATGATACATTGTTCAAGTCCTTCAATTTCTTTATTTGTGAGACAGGGAAGATAGTTCTTAATCTTAGTTTTGCTTCAGTCCTCAAGGTTACCCTGCTGTTTCATGGTGCTTTTAGAAGATTTTCACATACTGAAGGTTTTCAACAAGTGAGTTTTTTCCTTAGATGTGTGAAAACTGTTTCATCAGTTGCTTCTTAAATTAACTTAAATTTTCTTGGCCAGAACATTTATCTGTAAAAGTTAGTCATTCACTTTTAATTTTTGGCTGCTAATCTTTTGTGATTCAGTGAATTATTTTACTTTAAAGGTTAAATCTGTTGTATAAGTGCCAATTGGTATGTTAGAAATGTTAAATAAAACAGTACTGTTTGAAATTATATTTGATTTACTTTTACTTGTAAATGCCTCAGGAAGAATCTCAGTATTTTGGCTATATATTAATAAAAAGAAATAATTAAGTAGAATTTCTTATTGTCTTTACTTTTGCCAAGTTTAAAAAGAAAGAAGTAATAATTTTGTTCTGTCATTAAGGGAACAAAATAATAAATGTGTTGTTACCAATTCAGACATCGAATACCTGAGGATGTACTGATTTCTAGATCTTTCCAAGTAGTGCTAACAATGGTCACGTCTGGGACTCCATAGCTCAGTTATTTCACTGGAAGTAAATAAAGAAAAATATTTATACTGAAATTACTAAATTTTGTTAATTAAAAGGTTTATTGATTAGCACTTGTGGAAGTTAGGTTGACCTGAAGTGCGTCACCCCCTCTTCTTTCCCTCTGAAACCAAGTCTGTTTCTTTGTCCACATGGTAAGTTAGGCTCAGGGACGAGGATCTTCCCCTGGAGCCATGGGACCCCGACTCCCGGGGTCGGGCTTCATTCGTTTTTACCTCCGCTCTGTCGCTCCTGTCCTCATAATGCTGCAGAAAGCAGTGTTTCCTCCTTCTCCATGATACATTGCTTCTAATTTCCTGTCTGACCTGACCTGCCGTGAGCCAGTTGCTGAGGCTCCAGGTAGGAAGCCTCAGGGAAGACTTGCTAGTGGGCATGCGGGTGGGGCTGGAAGGAGTGAGCGCAGCTGGTACCCAGGAAGGGCTCCCTGCGGGTGATGGAACCCAACGGGGCTGGTGCTGGGTGAGCGGGTCTCCAGCAGACGTTCACCTTCCCTGCTGCGGCCGCCTCCAGGGACTGTTCTTTCGGCTCACCGGAGGGCTTCGGCCGCCTGTCCCATGCTAGGTCTGCATGTGAGTGAGCAGCAGTTTGCACTCTAGGGGGACACAGGCGCTTTTATTGTGGCACTGGTAAAACCGGGCGGGGCCCAGAAGAATAGTCGCTAAACAGAGAGAGGTTTAATGTCATGCTTACTGTGGGGTAGACGCTATTTGCAAATAAGCACCATGTGATGTATGAGACCACTCAATCATCACGGCCCTGCAAGGTGGGTAACTCATTACAGATGAGGAGACAGAGGAGTTTCTTTGCAAGGCCAGCTCCATGTCTTTAATCATGTCTTGTTGCCAGGGATGCCTGGAAAACGCTCAACCTGGGATCTCGGGAAGGGCTCCTTGTAAATCGTGACTGAACTGCGTCTTGGGTTACATTTAGGACTTGGCTGAGCAAACGAAGCCAGGCTTTGTCACCCAGCAGTGGGGAGAGGGAGCAGAACGCACAGATACTGGTGTTCGGGGCGGGGG
>PVKU01017128.1:0-12352 GCA_004027475.1 Anoura caudifer | reverse complement strand
ACAAATACAACGAAGCTGAACCTACAGCAAAAACTAGAACTGTGAGGTCCAATCTTTCATAATTTTTTCCTTGACAAAAGAAAAATACAGTTAACAGGTGAAACACAAGTATTCATTTTAGGGATCTTTGTGCTTTTACTGTGAAAGAAACCTTGAAATTCAAAACTCTTGGTATTCAGGGTCCTGCACAAATAACGCCTTTTAGTCACCTTTTTAGTACAATCTTAAGCAGGTAATTCTGTAAAGTAACAATGTCACACTCAAGCATTCCACATGACATTTTAGGTGACATGTTCAAATTAAAACTATACATTACTACACCCATATGATTACCCTACCAACCATACTCAAGCAGGTGTTACTTCTGCCAGCCCCTATATATTATGATGTCACTCAAGTGCAAATACCAAAAGCAGGCCAGTCTCAGACTGCTTCATGGGGAAGGATTTCACTTGCAAACCAAGTTAAACAGAGTGTGGACTATTCAACAACAGTGAGCTATATGTACCTCCAAATGAAAAGGGCTCATTTAGGGAAAAACAGACAATTGCAATCTGGAACATGTAGCCACGGCAAGCCATGTGCAAACCCTCCAACACAAGGAAGAGGAAGTTCTTTTTTCTATAAAAGTTAGGAGGGCTATTAAACTCAGAATTCTTGTTGTAGGGCCTTGCAACGCAGGGGTGTGAGAGCACCCTCCTCTGCTTCTCTGCCTTCCAGTCCTGGATGAGGTCTACTACTACTTTACAAGGGAAATTCATTGGTGTCTTGCCACCTCCCTTTCCTTCTCTATGGAAAGTGGCAATTATCTGAACAGCTATTTAAGAACTTTATTATGTTTTACTGATTCAAACTCATTTATATTCCATTGTAATGTAAGCTCAACAACAGAACTGTGGAAAGTCAATTGCTTTCCATCAAACAGAAAGTATAAAATAAAAAGATCATGTGACAATAGCATACTATAAATACTTATGAAAAGTTTGAGAAAAATAACCCAGACGTATATGAAGAAAAGTATAAAGCCCTACTGTAGTCATGGAAGAATACCTAACAAAAAAAGGAGATGCAAATTATATTTCTGGGTGGGAACATTTCGATAGTCAAAGATATATCGTTATCCCAAATTGATCTGTAAATTCAGTTTAATTCGAATAAGAATTCCAATGGGATGTTTTATAAAACTTAAGTTAATTATGTATTTTATCTAGAGGAGTCAATGCATAGAACTAGCCAAGATATCCTCAAAAGTAAATAAGCTTCTTTAATTAATAAAACTACTATAATTATTAGCAAAAACTATACAGACAAGCAAGTTAATAGACCAAGCTACAAACTGCGGAAACCAACCCATGTCTACTTTGAAACTTAGTATAAGATGAAAAATAGCAATTCAATTTCAACTCAAAAAACTTACTGAATAAATGATGTTAAGACGATTTACTATCTAATTATTAGACTGGCATACAACTACATTCTTACCTTACCATACACTTAATACTAAATATAATGAAAATCTAAATATAAAATTTATAAACATATTTTTAAATAGAAATTTATGCTCCAAATGTTGGAAAATATAGAGATCTTTAGAAACAATATCTAAACCTAAAAAACAACTATGAAAAGATTAGCATATTCAATCACATGAATAAAAGACTTCAGAACAAATAAACTAATTTAGCAAGGTTTCAGGGTATAAGGCAAATCCAAACCCAAATCCAAAATACATCTATATACTAGTAGCAAACAATTGGAAAATAAAAGTTAGAAAACTAATGTACAATACTATAAAAAATAAAATAAAATATAGACTTCCAGCCAAGATGGAGGCATAGGTAGACACACTGTGCCTCCTCTCACAACTAAAAAAAAGGACAACCGCAATTGAAAAACAAACAAAAAAAAAACCTGAACTCACAGAAAATCGAACTGTATGGAAGTCCGTCAACCAAGGAGTTAAAGAAGACACATTCATCCAGACCAGTAGGAGCGGGTGAGACAGGCAGCTAGGCAGAGAGGACTCGCGGCAAGGATACAGATTGTGGACTGGGAGGTTCCACACTCGTGTGCAGATATCCAGAAGAAACACCTGGGGAGCTGGACGGACCGCACAACCCAGGTCCCCAGCTGGGGAAATAAAGCCTCAAATCACTGACTGAAAACACCTGTGGGGGTGGAGGCAGTGGGAGAAACTCCCAGCCTCACAGGAGAGTTCATTAGAGAGACCCATAGGGTCCTGTAACATACACAAACCCATCCGCACAGGAATCAGCACCAGAAGGGCCCAATCTGTTTGTGGGAAGTGGGAAAAGTAACTGAAAGCTGGCAGAAAGCGGAGCAAGTGCCATTGTTCCCTCTCAGACCCCTTCCCCACATACAGCATCACAACACAGCCACATGGGTTACCCTGCCCAGGTGAATACCTAAGGCTCCACCCCTCACTACATAATAGGTGCATCAAGACCCCCCCCCAAAAAAATGGCCCAAATGAAAGAACAGATCAGAGCTCCAGAAAAAATACAATTAAGCAAAGAAGAGACAGCCAACCTATCAGATGCACAGTTCAAAACACTGGTGATCAGGATGCTCACAGAATTGGTTGAATTTGGTCGCAAATTAGATGAAAAAATGAAGGCTATGCTAAGTGAAATAAAGGAAAATGTACAAGGAACTAATAGTGATGGGAAGGAAACTGGGACTCAAATAAGCAGTGTGGACCAGAAGGAAGAAAGAAACATCCAATCAGAAAAGAATGAAGAAACAAGAGTTCAAAAAAAGTGAGGAGAGACTAAGGAACCTCCAGGACATCTTTAAATGTTCCAACATCCAAATTATAGGGGCACCAGAAGGAGAAGAGGAAGAGCAACAAGTGGAAAAGTTATTTGAACAAATAATGAAGGAGAACTTCCCCAATCTGGCAAAGGAAATAGACTTCCAGGATGTCCAGGAAGCTCATAGAGTTCCAAAGATGTTGGACCCAAGGAGGAACACACCAAGGCACATCATTACATTAGCCAAGATTAAAATGAAGGAGAGAATCCTAGAAGTAGCAAGAGAAAAGGAGGCAGTTACCTACAATGCAGTTTCCATCAGACTGTCAGATAATTTCTCAAAAGAGACCATACAGGCAAGAAGGGGCTGGAAAGAAGTATTCCAAGTCATGAAAGGCAAGGACCTACATCCAAGATTGCTCTATCCAGCAAAGCTTTCATTTAGAATGGAGGGGCAGATAAAGGGCTTGTCAGATATGGTCAAATTAAAGGAGTTCATCATCACCAAGCCCTTATTATATGAAATCTTAAAGGGATTTATCTAAGAAAAAGGAGATAAAAATATGAACAGTGAAATGACAGCAAACTCACAATCACTAACAACCACACCTTAAAAAAAACAAAAACAAACTAAGCCAACAACTAGAACAGGAACAGAACCACAGAAACGGAGATCACATGGAGGGTTATCAACAGGGGAGTAGGAGGGGAAGAGATGGAGAAAATGTACAGAGAATAAGTAGCATAGATGGTAGGTAGAAAATAGACAGGGGGAGGGTAAGAATAGTATAGGAAATGTAGAAGCCAAAGAACTTATCTGTACAACCCATGGACATGAACTAAAGGGAGGGAATGTGAGTGGGAGGGGGTGTGCAGGGCAGAGGGGAGTGAAGGGGAAAAATGGGACAATTGTAATAGCATAATCAATAAAATATATTTTAAAAAATAAAAATAAAATACTTAGGAAACACTAACAAAAGATCAGCAAGATCTCTACACTATAAGCCACAAAACATTACTAAGAGAAGTAAAGTGTATATAAGTTCATGGATTGGAAGACTGAATATGGTTACACTATCTCTTCAAAGAACAAATTGGAAAGACTTAAACTACCTAACTTTATGCTAATCCAGAAAGATATATGCATACCTATGTTCACTGCAGCATTATTTGCAATAGCCAAGATATGGAAACTACCCATATGTTCATCGATGGAAGCATGGTCACAGAAAATGCGGTATGCATATACAATAGGATACTACTCAGCCACAAAGAGGTGAGATCCTGCCATTCGGTACAGCATGAATGGACCTTGAGGGGATTATGCTAAGTGAAAAAAGTCAGATGGAAACAAACACACACCACATAATTATAATTTCAGTCAGATGTGGAATATAACAAAACCAAAACCACAAAACCTAAACAAATGAACAACAAAAACACAAACACTCATAGAGGCAGACAACAGACTGGTGGGAGGTGAAGGGAGGGCAACACAGGCAAATTGTCTCGTGACAGGTGGAAATGCAACTCTTGATGGTGAGCATGACATCAAATTATAATGCTGCCCACCTGAAACTTTTATGTTCTAAACCAATGCTACCTCAATTAAAATAAAAAAAGAAAGAAAAGAAAGAAGAAGGAAGGCTGGCCTTATTGCATAAAAATAATGTTTCTGTGAAAACACCCAATTAAAATGATTTGTTAATATAAAAAAGACTATCACTTTTCTTCTTGCAAGTTTTTATTTTTGTTATGTTTTATTATTTATGCTATTACAGCTGTCCCTAATTTTGCCCCCTATGCCCACCTCCACCCAGCCCCACCCTCTGGCAATCCCCATGCCACTGTCCATGTGCATGGGTTACACATACATGATCTTTGACTACAGCCCTCACCTTTCATCCAGCACCCCCTCCCCTCTGAGAGCTCTGTTCTATGTATCAATCTGTTCTGCATATCCATGGTTCTGTTTCTATTTTGTTCGTCCATTTATTTTGTTCATCAGATTCCACATATGTGTGAGACCGTATGGTATTTGTCTTTCACTTGACCGGCCTATTTCATTTAGTATAATAATCTCCAGGTCCATCCATGCTGTCCCAAAAGGTAACAGTTCCTTCTTTTTTAATGCTGTGCAGTATTCCATTGTGTAAATGTACCACAACTTTTTTATCCATTCATCTACTGATGGGCACTTGGACTGTTTCCAGATCTTGGCTACTGTAGACAATGCTCGTATAAACACAGGGGTGCATATATTCTTTTTAAATTGGTGTTTCAGGATTCTTATGATGTATTCCCAAGAGTGGAATTGCTGGGTCAAAAGGGAGTTCCATTTTTAACTTTTTTGAGGAAGCTTCTTACTGTTTTCCACAGTGGCTGCACCAGCCTGCATTCCCACCAACAGTGCACAACGGTTCCCTTTTCTCCACGTCCTCGCCAGCACTTACTTGTTTTGTTGATTTACTGATGGTAGCCACTCTGGCAGGTATGAGGCAACATTTCATCGTGGTTTTAATTTGCATCTCTCTGATAATTAGTAATGTTGAGCATCTTTTCATATGTCTATTGGCCGTCTGCATGTCCTCTTTGGATAAGTGTCTATTTAAGCCTTTGCCCATTTTTTAATTGGGTTGTTTGTATTCCTGCTGTTAAGTTGTATAAGTTCTTTATATATTTTGGAAACTAAACCTTTATCAGATGTATCACTGGCAAATATGTTCTCCCACACAATGGGTTCCCTTTTAATTTGATGATGGTTTCTTTAGCTGTGCAGAAACTTTCTAATTTGATATAGTTGCATTTGTTTATTTTTTCTCTCTGTTTCCCTTGCCTTGGGAGATATACTGGCAAACATACTGCCACAAGATATATCTTAAATTTTACTGTCTATGTTTTTTTCTAGGATTTTTATGGTTTTGCAACTTATATTTAAGTCTTTTGTTCATTCTGAGTTTATGCTTATGAAAAAGACTAACTTTAAAGCTACAGTAATTAAGACAGTGACATCAGATTTGACAAATAATTAAATAGGATAAGCAGGGTATATGTTTCTGGGATATATATATCATATATATGATATGTATATATAATATATATTATATATACATATACACACATAATATATGTATGCACATATATACATATATTATATGTATATACATATCATATATATGTGTGACATGTATATACCCCAGAAACATACAAGTATCCATATGATCACTTGATTTTTGACAAACACACTAAAGCAATCCAATACGGAAAAGAAATTCTTTTCAGTAAATGGTGGTAGAGTAACTGACATCCACAAATAGGTTGGGCAAAATACACCAAACAAATACAAACACATGTAAAAGGGAGGCAACATTAGGCAAGGTAAAGTTCAAGAAAATCAGATGTAAAAGGAAAAGAACATTTTGAATGGATAAAATTTCTTATCACACTAAGAAATCAAAACCACAATGAACCTTTGATGAAGCACTGAACCACCTTGCATCAAAACATGCAAAACAAAACTATTACAAATCTAAGAATTCAACAAAACTGTTAGGTGAACATTTTTAAGCCTTCTCTCTCTAAATTTGACAGATCAAGTAAACAAAATGAAATAAGTTTGCAGATACACTTAAATTAAAGGAATTACTATGCTTTAAAAGTGCATTTAAAAATTAATTTGTCCTCCACAACAAAAAGACAACCCAACTCAAAAATGATCAAAGGACTTGAATAGGCATTCCTCCAAAGAAGACACACATATAGCCAATAGACACATTAGAAAACGTTCAACATCATTAGTCATTAGAAAAATGCAAATCAAAACCATGAGATACCACTTCATAACTACTAGAATAGCTAAAATTTTTTTAAAAAATCAATAAAACTAATGTGGACATGTTCTCACAGAATGCGCGCCTAGAGTTGCTTCTTCCTTTGGCCAAAATCGTGGGAATTAAGAGTTCCAGCTAGTTCAGTGATTATAGAATCCTTCTACTGAAAGCATAACATTTGCGTCATTTTTTTCCCCCTCAAAAGTCATGTAACAATTTGTCAGGAGACCAGATAGGAACAACACAGGTAAAAGTATGGGGCTGCCTGTGGGAGATTTTCCAGCTGAGACCTTGACCTCAACCACACAGCTTTTCTTCGCAGGCTCAGTACTCTGAGTACTCAGTGCTCTGACGTGTGCCTCTGAGATCTACAGATGGATCTTTCTCCAAGCCCTTCTTGGCTTCCTTTGATAATATATGTAATTATCTATTTCCCTTCCCTATTACATTCTGCATATTATCACCACCATCTGGGTAAATGAGACTAGAGAGGCCAGCATTAATAAAACAAGGACTGGGAAATCTGTCTTTATTAAAGAGGAAACTGAATAGCCCAGAGGGTCAAGATGGAAAAATAAACTACAGTGTGGAGGAGGCTGATAAGAATCAATTGCCTAGACTTATAAACTTTAGAATTATATAAAGGCATGCCATATTGTGCTATTTCTAATTTTTTTTGGAAAATGTTTGTACTTTCTTACACATTACATCTGACATTCTGAATATCATCCATCAGTTCATTACTTTGGAATTGGGTGTCTGAATTTCTAAAATTGTATGAGAAGGATTCACATTTTATATTGCAGAAACAGACCTGTGTTCTAGTTAACTTGGTTTCTTCTAATTCCGTATCAGTGGAATACACAGTGATGGTCCAAGGATTATTCACCTGCTAAATTGCTGCAGAAGGTTGGTTTTTCCTGAGACAAAGCTTTATTCTACAAACTTCTGATGAGAAAAATGGACTGTTCACGCTTTTTTTTCAGTTTTAAAAGTATTTCCAAGCCTCATCAGTAATATGTGTGAACATAAAACATGTTACCTATCAGCTATGCTCCTGCACTACAGCTGTTAGTGCCACAGAAGTGATCACTTGCCAAAATATAAAGGAAGAGAAATACCTTAACTCAAGGGAAATGTCCCATTTAATTTCTGTCCCTTTTCACTTCTCCACCTTGGCTTCAAATTTCAAGCATGGTCAGAGAGTAATGTTTTTAATTGGAAGGAAGAGATAATATATGAATGTGCACAAATTAGCAGGAGAAGCAATTTAATTACAAATGAGCCAGGACTCTTACTGAGAAATACTGATGAAGGAGTTTTCGCCTCCTCTAAAATGTATTAAAACTGAAAACTGAAGAGGAAATACAATGGATGTTCTAAGGTGGGCTTAATTTGGAAAATAGATAGTTTAAATACATGATGTAACCTCTACTTAAGTCCTATTTTTGCTCATGCACTAAAAGCATTCTATAGTCATTTTCTCAATCATCTTCCTTCTAAGGTAGCTGTACTAATCGGCGTAAGGAACAAAATGTCAAGACCAGCCCCCTATGCTACTTACTAAGTGGTTCTATAATCCTAGCAAGAAAACTCTAATTTATTGACCACCAAAGCCAACCCAGGTATTCTGTTAGATGCCATCACTTCAGCAGACGGGCAACGAATGATTCTCCTTTTACGCCAGACATTGAGTTAAGTCCTGGAAATGAGATGATGAAAAAGACACAGCCCTTTCTTTCCTGAGGCTCACAGTCCAGTGGCAAACATGACACCAGTCAGAGGGACGAAGGCTCTACTGTAGGGAGTAAGCTGGGTGGGTGCCCAAGGAGGGAGTGCTCATGTTACCTTTTTTACTGCTATTAAGATGACCAATCACTTCCACCTTAACTCGGGCAACCCACTGGTCTGGGCGTTTCCAGTTCTGGCATAGAAAGCCCCAGGTCCTAGGAAACCCCCCCAGTCATGGGCAAACCGGAAGAGCCAGTCATCTTATCGTACACAGACCCGCTGGCCTCCAGCCAGCCCACAGCTAGCGCCTCAGTGTATTCATTTCATCACTTCACGCACCTGTACCCAGTTTGCAACCTCCTAAAGTTCCCAGAACCTGGACTTTGATACAGATGTGTCTCCCCCCACGAAGACAGTCTTCTAGAGACTCAATCTATGAAAAAGAGACCACATGTGCGCACACTGGCTTACGTGCACAGCTTCTTCCTGCACATCACCTCATAGAACTTCCCAAGAGCCTGTGGAACAGGCTGGGCAAGACAATGTATATTCTGACCTCACAGAAAATTGTATTATGGCTGAATTAAAGATGACTTACTGAACACAACACAGTGAGGGTGAGGCAGCAACAGGACTTCCCTTTGCAAAATCATGGGCTCAGAATCTGGCCCAAATTGTGAAAGCAATTTATCAGCTATGTGACTTTGCACAAGTTACATAAGCTTTGCTCATCTGAACTTTGGAAAAGCAAGCCAGAGCTTACTGAACTAAGGGAAATCATGTAGGCATCTGATAAACGCTTAGAAAACAGTAGCTTTTGGAATAGTTTATAATTTAATAATGTTTTGTTTCTCATGGGTGAGAGTGTTTGAATAAGAGCAGGATTCCTTGTCAGGAGGAGAGGGTTAAAACCTCCCCAATGAGCCTGAATGGGAGAAAGAGTCAGAACAGATGTGTAATCCAGGATTGAGGACGACAAGACAAAAGGGAGAAGAGATGCATCCATGTTTGGGATAAACCAGAAGATGGGGCAAGAAGGGAGAGGGCAAACTTGCAGCTCCACAAAGAAAGCCATAGCCGGGAGCGCGTCCCCTGGCACTGACCTGAGTCAGAGAGGGTGGCCAGTGATGCTGTTATTCCCCGTCACCGGCCAGCCATGCACACACCATTCACAGGGATCCACGTCAGGCCTACAGATGAACATGCAGGGTCACAGGGCACCTGGAACGGACTGCCTGGCACTCTTCTTACCTCCAATGGCTCGACCACAGCCTTACATCACCGTAACTTCCTTGTACTGCAACAGACCAGAACCAAAGACTGGACACTTGTTTATAAGCATAGGAAGTTTAAAGACTGGGCAACTATAGTAAGCAAGGTGTGTTTAAATCTCCCCATAATCCCATCATCCAGAACTGTGGCTAACCCATGCATCACTACACTTTCTTCCAGTATTTTTTCAATTTGCCTAAGCACATCTCTGGATATGTCTGAGTGTGTATATGCACACTTGAGTGTATACTGAATAGCCCCATCCCTTGCTCCTTCTGCACAGTCACCTTTCCTGAGAATAGGTCCTTCCCCATACCACCCGCAGGGACCTGGGAAGGCTGCCAGTCAGAGGACCCAACAGCCACTGCAAATAAATCCAGAGATCATCACATGTCCTTCCCCGGGGATTATATAAGTGCCTGTGATGGGGAACATTTATTTTTCCACATGGAATATGTTATACTATAAATAAATTATACATATTGTGAATATTATATTTATAAATAACATTATTACATATAATATTTATTAACATTATTCCATGCAAAGATGAAATGATATTAGCTCATATTCATTTTAAACCCTAATAATAAAGTGTTTTAAAAGGTTTTAAAAATCTGAAAGAATTGGGAATGTTAAATGAAACAGAATTGTCACACGATTTGAATCCTCAAAAAAGTGTTCAGAGCATTTAAGGTCACCATAATATGGTTATATTGCAATAACTTTTATGAGATGTAAGCTCTTCCTAAACATCATTTTTACATTGCATGTTGGCCCTGACACAGAAATGCTTCCGGGAAGACCGACAACATTTACTTTATTAGATTCCACATGCAATTCCTGCTGGAATTACCAAAGGCAATTTGCATGTACAATTTATGGTTTATTTTGCAACCTTTCTGGTTTAATGATTCAGTGGAAATGACTGAATTGTCTTCCCATAGTAACCATCAAAAATAAACAAACGATCTATTTTTCCATCATCATCTGGCCTTACCACATACACCTCTGTTACACACGTCACACCTGAAGCTAAAACAAAGCTGCTTATTGTGTCAGGCCTTTTGTGGGGGTGAAACAGTCGCCTCTGATTTTTAAAACTTTACAAGATCTATAGCAAGGTCTCTGATTTTCTTATTTGCTCTGATGCTCTCAAGTAAATATAAGGTCCCCATGTTTTTACGTGTTCCTTTTGTTCTTTTTGAATAGGGTGCTACCTGTCTTAGCAAGGGACCACATTTGAAATTCTGCCCTCTGAGGTACAGGCTGCCTCCTTGTCCTTTATAACATAGGGGTAGCATTGCCATCCTCCAGCAATGCCCATCCAGGTCACCTCTGTTTACGGAAATGATACCTCTTAGAAGCGATCCCCTGATGAAACGCATCTGCTTGCTCCTTGTTGAAAAACTCTGTTCACCCTCTTTGTGTGTAATAAGCATGTCCATCGCAATTTATAAAACAAGTTTCTAATTTAGCATACTGTTGTTATAAAGAATGTTGAGTCATAAATATCTTCAGAAGTAGTGAATGATATTTCAAAACCTTTTGAATCAAATAACATGGTGTACTTTCCTTAAAGCCAACTCTAAAAAGCTGGCAAAGAATACATAACAGACCTTTGGTCCTTTGCTCAGGGTAAAGCCATTCTGGTTGGGACTGAGTGACTGGCTGGGTTATCGGTCTTTGTCTATCTGACATCTGTACCAGGTTCCTAGGGCTGCCCTGACAATTCACCACACAGGGGTGGCTTAATGCAATAGGAACTTATTCTCTCATGATTCTGAAGGCCAGAAGTCCCCATCGAAGTGTCCCTAGGGTCACATTCCCTCTGAAGGAGAATCTGTTCTTTGCCTCTTCAAGCATCTGGTGGCTCCAGGTATCGCCTGGCTTGTGGCTACATCACCCCAAGGTCTGCCTCCATCTTCACATGGCCACTCTCTCTTCTCCTGTGTCTCAGAGCCCCTCTGTCTTTCTTGTCAGGACCCTTATCACTGGATTTAGGGCTCACCTGGATAATTTGGGGTGATTTCATCTCCAGATCCTTAACTTAATTACATGTGTGAAGACTCTTGTTCCAAATAAGGTTTCATTCACAGGTTCTAGATAGACCTCTCTTTTGGGGAGCCACTATTCAACCCACTACAGTGCCTGATGATGCTTCATTTATTTTTTTAAATATTCTTTGAACTTAACCTACCAATGCAGTTATTACCATTACCAGGTTCTTCTTGGCAGTTACTGGTAACGTCCAGGGTTGGGCACAGGTGAGGGCTGTGGGTCTCCTTTCCCACCTCTTCACTACCTGGTTCCATGTTACATGAAAGCAAGTCCCAAACCAAATTCTGGCATGCACACAAACATTCATTCATGCCCTGGCACAAAGACACATGTCCCATTTGTCCTGCGACTCAATCAATCCCCCACTCCTCGCCAGGTCAGGCCCTGTAAACAGCACCTTGCAGGAAAGGCTCACTCATGGCATAAGCAACAATATTCTGGTGGCAGGGTTCTGCCAGGTCTCTAGGCTAGAGTTTCTGAAACTGTTGTTTGCATTCCACTAAGGAGCTCTGCAACTGAGTAGATCACAACCAGCCATTTATAAAATGAAATATAGTAGAACTGAGTTGAATGAAAATAACAGACTGAATTTCATGAAGTGAGAGCAAGAAGTGCTTTCTCTGGAAACTTTTCCTTTCAATGTATATATGTATATTTCAATGATGTAATTATATATATATATAT
>PVKU01017127.1:0-12371 GCA_004027475.1 Anoura caudifer | reverse complement strand
TGCCCGGTCCGCACCTCTGCTTTTTCCTGCCGCGACTCCGCCCCTCTTACCGGTCTGGATGAATCGTTGTTGGACTTCCAAACAGTTTGATTTTCTGAGATCTGGTTGTTTTCTTGTTTCTAAATCTTTGTTGTCCTTAATTTGGTTGTGAGAAGAGGCACAGTGCATCTGCCTATGCCTCCATCTTGGCCGGAAGTCCTATCATTATATTTCTCAAGCAGACTTATACACACTTTGCCCTGGAATCCATGAGTACAGTGGGTCTTCTTTGTTACCACCTAGTTCTCTTCTACTGAAGAGTGGGAAGAGGTGGTTAGGGGAACACTAGGATATATGGAACCACTGAAGTGAATAGAGTCAATATATTTTGAGAGCCACTGGTTTAACCTGAAGGAAAGGATAAAAATTGAGGAGATTTCTAGCATCTAGATGAGGGGAAATTTGGGGCTGGGAAATGAAGGCCTCTGGTGCCAGACCCACATAACCTGCCTCTTGGCGAAAGAGGCCCTGCTGTCAGAAGTCTTACCCTGACACTTTGCTGAAGCCAGGTTCAAGATTACCCATCTGTCCTCTGGGATGCAGCTGAATAGGCCTCTCCTTTTATCCTCTTCTCCCTCCAGTTTTTGGACCCATGGCTTAATTCCCAGAAGGACAATGAACGGGAATGGGCCATGCAGTATGCTGCCCATGTTCTTGGATTTGCCACAATGATGGATAACCTCAAGGTGAGTAGGAGCCTGCCCTGGAGCCTGGGCCTCATACCTCATCATCTGGTTGCCCTTATTCCTGCATTTATCCAAAACTTCATCACATGTATTACTGAGCCTCCATCACTCATGCTCGTCCTCCTTTGTCCTGACCCCATCATGTTTTCTCTTTTGCATCCCATCTTGTTCTCTCCTTCCTCACTGCTTATGTCTTCTACTTGGTCTTTTTCTCTATCCACCAATTTTATTTCATTCCATTTGTTTCGTTTTCATGCTATTCATCCAAACAAGCAGTTACTAAGCACTCACCTTGTGCCAGGCACTGTGCTAGGTGCTATAGCAAACACAGAGATGACCAAGACAGTTCCCTGACTTTATGAATCTTACAGTCCACTATGGGGAGAGGCATGCACAGCAGAAACTTAAACAGAAGGTGATAATGAATGTATAAACCAAAGGTTGTGGGAATGAAACATCAAAACAAACATTACAAGTAAGGGTGGCAGGGACAGCTTCATAGAGGAGCAGGCATTTGAGTGAGGCTTGACAAGTGAGTGGGGTACCAAGAGGCAAAGAAGGGAGACAGAGTAAGGTCATTCTAAAACTATGATTCCTTATGTCCTTTATGGACACAATTCACATGCCTAATCCCATTCCCACTGACCTCACCCAGTCTCTCACCTTTCATGTCTCTGGCACATGCATTCCCTCCTCCCAGTTCTTTTCCTAAGAGTACTCATTCTAAGGGAATGGCTAGGATAACTTCCTGCTTCTTTCCCTAGATGCTTACTGAGATCACCCAGCTGGGGTACTGGGTAAAGTTGCTAGCCATGTGCTGCCAGGATCCTGTGGACAACATCTGCTCTCTGTCATCCCAGGCTACCTACGACCTCAACTGTATCCTCTCAAGAAAACAGCGTATGGGGAAGCTTCTCGTATTACCCCCCACCCCCCTGCTGCAGCCTCCCACTTGGGCTGGCCATCCCCCAACAATCTGTCCTGGAAGTGAGACCCAAGAAGTTAATTGAACACCTCATTTCCATTTATAAATCTGACTACAATTATCTACAGTTAATCTCTTGAGCCAAAATACCCACACAGGAAATAGTTCTTTTGCATTAGTTTCTCCTCCTCCTGCAGAGCTGCATACTTTTACCCAATTCTACCTCTGCTCTGAGATAGGCAGCTTTGGGATCCTTTGACCTCAGCTCCCACTATTCCTATTCTCAATGTCTATTCCTCTACTCCCAGCACCACAAGACACACATAGTTCCCAGCTGATTTAGGGCAGTAGTAGTTTGGCTTAGAAGGTGGGAAAGTGGGGAGGCTAAGATGCTTTCTCAGTGTCTAAGGGGTATGGTTGGGTGTTTTTGTTCCAGAGATGGAAAAGCAAAAACTGGCCTTGCAGCAAGAAGAGGACAAGAGTGAATGGCACTTGTTCTATAGAAACACCACTGAGATTAGCAAGGTGAGGGGGCAGGACCAGAGACAAAGTGGGGAGAGCCTGAGGCTCTCATTGACCTGTTATTAGAGATTCCTGGGTGGGACTTGATTTCATCTTGTTTCCCATTCCATTACTACATGGGAATTTTTCCTTTTGGGAAAATTTTCTTACTGCATGCTACCATTTGTTTCCCTTGGGCATCGTGGGTCCTAATCCTTTCTGACCCATCTCCCTAGAAGCCTTTGCTTCATGCTAATGATGCTTTGTGAGCAATGTATAGACACCACCTGTGCCTCAAAGAGATGTCACTGAGCCTCTGAGCCCCAGCCCTCCTCTCCCTGTGCTCAGCCTCTGCAGCCACTGTCCTCTGAGCCCCACACTGCATCTGAGGTCCATGTTATCTCCCTTCCATCCCCAAAGACTCTTTCACCAATGAAAGAGTCTTCTGGATCTAGGCAGACAGTGCAAGCCTAAGACAAAAGCACACCATTTTCCCAAGAGAAACCCTCCCTAGCCAGGAAGAATGGCATAGGCTGTCTCAGACAGGGGATCCCTGCGTCCAGCCTGATTCCACCCTGTTGCAGGCATTCACACAGTACTTCACCCAGCCCCAGCTCACCAACCTGGTACTGAAAACCGTGGAGGAACTGAGCAGTAGCAGCAGGGCCCAGTTGTCTCTGGCTTCAGCCCAGTTGATGAGCACTGTCATCCAAGAGCGAGGCACACACATGGGGAAGGTAATGTGGTGCTGCAGCAAGAGCTCTGCTCTGAAAGTCAGGAGCCCTGGGTTCTTCCCCTGGCTCTGTCACCAAGCAGCTGGAAGGCCTTGGCCAAGTCCCTCTCCTCAGCTGGCTTTAATTCACTCATCCCTAAAATCTAGGCTTGCACTAAATTTCCTCTGGTCACAGGGAGCCCCAGCATTGTAATTCTGAGCTTGTAACTGCAGTGTCTCCCATCTGGTGGCCAATTCCTCAGTTAATGACAACCATGTGGAGGAGTGTAGGCATTGTTAGGGGATTCACCCTGATTCCCTAGGGTGTCAGGGGGCCTAGACCTCTGTTAAAGTTAACGCTGTGGACTGCAAACAAGCAAGCTCATGGAATATCTGACCTTTGCATAAATTTTCTATTAGGCTAACATATAAAAATGAGAAGGTTTAGCATTTAAAAATCTACACTTCATACGTCACTAAAAAAAAAAACCTTTTTAAAGTGGGGTCACATAGGGCAGTTCTCTTGAGTGGCCACCATTCCACTTATATGTGACTTGCCTGGCCTAGGTACCAGAAATAGAAGGATACCATGAGGGTGTCCTTGAGGAATTACAATGCAATGTGCAGTGTACACAATGGGCATGTACATTGGTCTCAGCGGGGAGGGAAAGCCCTAAAATGGGTCCAGAGCTTTTGCCTTCCCTCTGGAGGCTCTTGTGTCCCCTGAGAAATATGGGAGCTCCTGTCTGGACTTCATGGCTGTGGGCAGGCATTGGCTACAGTGGGCCTTGGCATGAGCTTCTGGAATTATTTCCATGGCCCCTGCCTGTCTGGCCTCTGGCACTCCAGAACTCTGCCTTGAGGAGAGTCACTGACAGAATTGCAACTAGGCCCACTTGAGCTTGAGGAGTTGGTAGATAAGGAGGAGGAGGGAAGGAAGTAAAGAAGGAACAACTGAAGTTCTTCTGGCTCTACCCTGTAGGTTGAGGAGATTGTGGAGGGCATCAAGGAACAGCTCAAATCCCAGCTGGAGCCCAGCACAGAGGAGGAGAACCTTTGAACCATGTGCTTGCTGGCGGGCAACCACACTTGCAGCATGGTGCTGCTGCTGCTCAACAAGCTCCTCCCTTGGGATAGGTAGCTCTCCCACTGCCCAAAAACACATCCTTCATCCCCACAAACCCTCTTTTGCTCCACTCCAAGCCTGTGACAAAAATCTCTGCACAAGCATGCTTTTTCTTGATGCCAGTCAAACTTTGTGTTCCCTGACCAAGTCCTCTTGGGCCCCCTACCTCTACAACCTGAGAACTGGCCTTTCACAGGCCTGAAACCAGGTTAGTCCTAGGAACATGGTTCCAGGGGCCCATGACATAGTTGTCTCTGGGTCCTCCAGAACCATTCTTCCCTGTGTAAGGTGTTTGGCACCCAGTGAGAGACCACCATCAACATCCTGAAGCTTCTCACAGGCATTCTGGAACAGCACCATGTAGGGGAAATGAGGGAGATGGCCCCCCAATGTGTGTTGGTCAGCATGAGGGAGGAGAGGGGGCTGATGAATCACTGGGACTTGGGAACACATCTGAAGCTCAAAGGACACCTGCAGGGTGGGGGCAGGCATCAGGGAGGAGAGGGTTTACACTGGTTTCCCTAATATTGCAGGTATGTGGATGTGGACATCAAGGAACTGCACGATGTAGAAAGGGCAGAGTTCAGCCCATTTCATGGACAGGGAAACTGATGTTCAGAGTTAATCAGCTTTTTCTATGTCTTGGTTTGGGGGCACGTGCTCCTTTTGCTGGAGCCTGGCTGGGTGAATGGGGAATGGTGGAGGAGGAGGTTTGGTTACCTGAAGTTGGGTTGGGCAAATTATGCCCCAAATCATTTTCTGTTGAAAATTTAGAGTTCCTTCCCTTTTTGTTTGTATTCTGGGTAATGAAGAGAGAGCAGATTACATGTGCATGGCTCCTCATTTTCCCAGGGATGATCTGTGGGCTTTCTGTCTTTGGGTGACCTTTGGGCAGTAAGAAGTGGGGGCAGGGCTGGACTCAGTGTGTAGGATAATAGGACCATTTTGTCTGCATCAGATCTAGTCAGTTCTGCTTCCCTCCTTCCCATGTGTCTTCCCTCAGGTGGCCTGTGCCTTGTATGAGATGCTGTCTGGGTCTCTGTGCTAGGACTCCATTCATGAACTCTTCCCACAGCTCTTGCTGACTGTGTTGTGTCATCTCCACTGGGTGATTAACAAATATCCTTCCCTGGAGGTTGTCTACAGGGAGAATTAGAGCCCAGGGAAGGAGAGCAAAGTCTTTAACCCAGCTGGGTAATAAACCTAATCCTGTGTGATGGAGGAATGGGACTAATCAACTCCAGAGGGTCCTGGGCAACTGGATGCTGATCCTCTATGGATGCTGAAAAAAGATGCTGCGGCTTCCACACTGATATTCTACCTACTTACTGGTGTGGGTGCTGCAGCATCACATACTGGAATGTTCTCACATATTTTTTAGTTTCTCTTTCCTCCTTTTCTTTTGTGCGTTGTTCTACTGATTCACTCAGTGGTTCACATCTATGTTCATAACTCTGCATGTGAAAAGTTTCAATTAGATGGTGAATGACAGGGCAAGACTACCCCTGTGTCTTTCTCTCCATGCAGTTGTGGCCATTTGAATCTGGGTAACCTCTGGCTGAGCTTCATCACTAGCTGTGCCATCTTATACAAGTCACTACTGCAGTTTTCTGCACTAAAGCGGGGATTGGGCTCCTAAATAAGTGGTTGTCATACCTCTTTCTAAAACCTCAGGATATTGGATTCAAGTGAAACCTTACATAAAAAATAAAAACAAATAAAATGAATAAGCAGAGACATTCTGATTGAGTGACTTGGAGGTGAAGACATATCCTAACCTTTCTATGCCATGGAGAGGAGAATGCGAACACCATGGCTCTAGAACACCTCTGTCACCTATTCTGTAAGACTCTGTGGTTGCGTGAGCACTAAGGTTGAAGGGCTGAGTAGGCAAGTGATTGGAGATGGGTTTCAGAGAGCTGTGGATTTTCGGAACCGGGAGGCAGAACCCACCTAGCTACCAGATTACAGAACTGTCTCCTCTCTTGCCAGCGTAAGGATGCAAACTAGGGCATAACACCTTAACCATCTGTCTGTCCCTTTCTTTTCTCAAACCCCATGAAGATTGGCCTTCAGTTGTGCCTTGAAGGTGGTGAAGTTGCTGCTGACAGGTGCATGTGGTGGAGTGTTGGCAGACACAGAAGAATATGAGTGCTGGAAGCTTCTGTGTGACCCCCAATTATACTACTTAGGTGGGGACCATTTCCCCAGAAAGCCTCATACCACTCTCAACCCCTACCCCCATTTTTCCAGGGCCCAGCACTCAAATACAGGAGCCTTTAACCTTCCCTTCCTTATCCTCAGACCTTAGCACTCACGTTTCCCCTATTCTGTGCACACTGTACCTTTGCCCCATCCCCACCCCCCACTGCCTGCCCCCCATCCAGCAACTCTTGAGTTCCCCTCTCCCACCCCAGTGGCATTGTGGAAAACTGTGAGCCAGCCATTCTGCACCAGATTCTGAACCATGTCAAGAGCCTCTTCTGCAGCCTGGATAATAGTCAATATCCTGCCCGGGAGCTTCTATGCAAAGGTGAAAGCTTTGGGAGAGGACCCCAACCCTTACCATTCATTTCTTGCAGCTGAGGAACATTTAACAGAAATGTTGAATAACTTGCCCCCCAAAGTAGAAAGAATAGAATTGAGCCATGTAAAGTGGGGTTTCTTTGTCTGTAACTCCAGAAGCCTGGTTTAAAAAGTGAGGGAAAGCTTGGGGAGGGGATCAGCAGCTATAGTCTCCCCAGAGTGGTCCTTGGATCCCTGAGTCTGGCCTGAAATTCAGACTTTATGAGCATCATCTTCCATGACCTTAGTCTCTACTTAATGTGTACAGATCTGCCACTGTTCTCAACTGGTTACAACCTTACCTGTGTGTAGGGACTTAGGGAGGGATGGGGGAGATTACAGTACCCATGACTTTCTCTCCATCCACAGCTGTAGTCTCCTTGCTCCCACAGCTCCTCTGGCATGAATCAGTGGCTGAGACTCTGGGGAAGGACTTTGTAGGCAATCTGTCCAGTTGGATCACAGAGGCTGACCTGGTCATCAAGGAAATGTGGCTCCATGGGATCAGTAACCTAGCACTGCACCCAAAAAAAGTAAGAATGAGGGGACCTGATGGGAATCAAGTGCCAGTCTCTGAACCATTTAATGTACTTCCCTTGGGTCTCTTACTCAGGACTTAGTTCATTCCCCACCCCCTCATTCTAGGGCAGTACAGCATCCAGTCTGTAGACCTACACAGCCAGTCCATCAGGCCTCCCATACACCCTGAGCACCAGCCTTCTATGCCCTCAGCACATCAAGCCCCTCAATTCCCTGTGTCTGTTTCTCTTAGGCACCATCTCTTTTCTCACATAAATCCTTATCCCTGAAGTGTTGCATCATCCCCAGGTGGTCAGTGATCTGTGCCTTCTTCCAAATAGAGTATTTGAAGAGCCTGGATCACATCTTGAAAGACCTCCTGAAGGGTGAGTGGCAAGTGAGGTTACATGTGGTAAAGGCCTTACAGAACATTGCCCACAATGGGAAGAGAGAAGACATCAAGCTGGTCTTTGGTAGCATCACTGAGCAAATTTGTGCACTCATCAATGCCATATGGGTCTAAGTCCCTGGGAGTAGCTGGGAATAGTATAGGCTGGAGCTGCAGATGTACCATTCAAGCTGAATTAAGGATTCTGGGGCAGGGCTACAGGACTGTGGTGGGAGGCTGAAATCACTGAGAGGCAGTAAAAAGGAGATGTGGCTACTTGAAGCAGTGCATTGGACAGGCCCCAAATTCATCCCCTATTACATACAGATGTGCCTGATGCACACTCACCCATTCCTCTCTTGTCACTAGTCCGGGAGCCACTGAAGGAAAAAAAGTGGTACTGACATGAAATTGGTTCTGACTTCCAGGATCTTCTCCTGCAGACTCAAAGAATGCGGAGAGAGCTCATGACTTCTAGCCTCCTTCCAAACAACACAGGGGCCCTAGAATGCTAGGAGCCTGGTCGCAAAAACCCAAAGGCTCAGAAATCTGAATTCCCAGACCATAACCTATCGTCTCCACATCTTATCCTCCTTACAGAACATAGAACTTTGGAGGTGATGGGACTTGACATCAGAGATGCATGCTTACAGTGCTCCTGTTCTGGCATCTATAACTTTTTAGTTTTTGAACCTACGATTTAAATTATTTTTGTGTTACTCTTGTCATCTCTAAGAGCCTGGACACTCACTCCATGATATCAGGGTCAACATTTGATTCATCTATATCTCAGTTACTTATAAAATACAACACGTATATTTGACTTAACAAAGCTCAAAGATAATATTTTCCCTTCATACAAACAATGAAAGGAACTTAGAATGTTTTAACTCTGATTACACCCTCATATTTTATATATTGTTTAGTATTTTAATTTCATTCTTTTAAAATCCCTAAATTTGGTCTTTAACAGCATCATCATTATTGTTGTTTTATACAGTCAATACTTATTCAAATTTACCTCTATATTTACATATGATTTAGTTAACCTTTCCTTCTCATAGCTTTTGCCCCCATTCCAGATTACCTATTTTTTCTGTATGGCTCCTTCAGTGACGGTCTGTTAATAGTCAGTGTTTTCAGTCTTTGTCTGAAAATGTCTTTATTTATCTCACATTTGTCTTTAGTTTTCAGCAGTTTAGGGTGTGTTGGCATGAATTTCTTCCATTTCAGCCTGTTTGGGATTCACTGAATTTTTCAAAATCTCTATATTTATGTCTTTTAACAAACTTTGAAAGTTATCAGCCATTATTTCTTCAAGTATGTTTCAGCACCACATTCTTCCTCCTCTCCTTTTAGGAGTTTGATGACAGCAATGTTGGACCTTTTGTTCTTGTCCAGTAGGTACCAAGATACAATTCATTTTCAGTGATTTTTCTCTGTGTGTACCAGATTGGATTTTTATTGATCTTTGTTCACTGACTCCTCTGCCATCTCTGTTTTGCTACTTAGTCTACTAAATTTGTATTTCTCAGTTTAACAATTTCCCACAGTTTTTCTTTATATCTTCTGTTTCTTTGTTGAGGCTTTTATTTGTGTATTCTGTTTCAAGGGTGTTCACTGTTGCTTTTCAGATACTTTTGTATATAAGTTGATTTAAGCTTAAGATCAGATGATGCCAGCATCTGTTTCCTCTTGACTGGCATATCGATGATCTTTCCCCATGTGAGTGAAGGTTTTCTTGGCTCTTCACATATGGAGTCATTTTTGATTGCATCATTTCAAATATTACATTATGTGACTCTGCCTGCTTCCATTACCACCTTCTTTTCTGACAATAAAAGTCCTTTTCAAACATTAAGGAAGAAATCCTCTCAACACCTTACTGAAAGGAATGTGAATCCTTCAACCACAAGTATACCTGCACCAGCCAAGGTTGAGTACAGCCCTTCCCGACCACATCTAGCTCCAGAAGCTCTTTCTTTCAAAGCAACACCAATTCTGCACATGGACTCCCCAAAGCAAGCCAGTATCGGGAGACTTATTTTTGTTGTTAGTTTGTTTGTTTGGTTGGTTTTGCCTGTTTTTCTTTACTTCAGCTGTCAGCCACCATTGCTTTGGCTCTCACTAGTACACTTAGGGTCAGCAACAGCTGCCCATTCTATTTTCTGAAATTACAGTTGCAGGTAAAAAAAAAAAAAGGCAAGAGAGATTGATGATTGATATAGAAACATGGGTCAACATCCACACACTGGGCCAAATCATAATGTATGGCACAGTAACAACAGGGATAGAGCTCACAGATTCTCAGTTTGTAAATGGGCCATCCATAAATAATATACCTAGGATGTGCTTCAAAAAAGTCCAGTGGGGGCTACTGATGAGGAAGGCTAACAGATGCAACAAAATGGCTATGACTTGTTATAGTTTAATGATGGATATGTGAAGGTTTGATCATGGATACATGAAAGTTTAATGAAGGGTACATAAAGATTCATTGTGATATTCGCTGTACTTTTTTGCTATATTTAAAATTTTCCAAAAAGTAAAAGATGGCCACTAAGTACCACATTAGGAAAAATGAACAGTCCACAGTTATTGTTTTATAAATGAAGTAATAATGGCCTTGAAGTTTTCTTTATATATTTAACTGCAATAAAGCTTATCTTTATTATTTCAAGTATTTGTGCTTTGAATTAAGTGATACCCACATAAAAACACTGGTTATCTCATGCTTATCAAAAATTACTGATAGTTAAATATATCTTTAAGATAAGTAGGGAAATGGATGACCTATAATTAATATCAATGTCATCTATTTCATGAACAAAAACTTTCTAAACAAGAGGTCTGAGAGGGGACCATTAAAAAAATAAGATTCTTTATTAATGCAAAGTTTGGGACCACAGATAAAAACTATCAGATCTGCAACCCACTTGGGCCACCTGAGTGATCTGCTTCTGTGTGGCAGCCAAAAGCAGGGCACTTCACAGGGCACACCCCTGACCCGGCTAGAACTGAAGGAGACCAGCAGAGATCACATGAGGCTAGATCTCAGCTTTCACCACAGGGAAAGAAAGTCACTCACCAAGTAAAATAATCTTCACAGCCTTGGAATGTGACTTGGTATGTGACCCTGCTACATACCACTGCTGGAAATCTAACCTCGGACATAAATTAAAAAGCAGGATTTATGTCACAGTTTTGGGAAAGACCCTGCAAATTTGTGCCAAGCCTGCTCCAAAGTGGACCAGGGACCAGAACAAACTGGGGTTCCTTCTGGATAGAATATGCACAAGACACAACACTGCATCCTAACCCGTGATTTGATTTAAAAAAACAAATGTGGTTAACGCCTTTCTATTTTCTTTTTCAAGTTTTCCTGGCCTAAAACAATCTGTTTCCTTTCCAATAAAGAAACAATGCCCAATTCTGAAAAAGATATTTGTCTGACGTAATGGCTAAGCACATAAAAGCTGGGAAAGGGAGTATTATGGGAAAACCAGAGCAACTCACCCTTATGAGGCCGGCTTTCATATTTACTGGTGAAAAGATAAGGGTCAGAGGAGAGAGTGTGTGGGTAATAATTATGAACAAGCTGCATGATGGAGGTCAGCTAAACAAAATTCATTTGTTTTCCATGTGAAAATCACAGTTCCAGCAATTTACTTCACGAGCTAAAAGAAACTTCCATTTGCTTACATCCATACTCACCCATGAATTTTTATTTATGCAGCCATATTTTGAGGCCTAGTTTTACTAAGCTGGAAATACTATAAGATGCATATTCGGTAGAGAGAAGATGGCGGCATGGTAAGAGGACGTACATCTCTGCCTCCCACACATAGGTCTTAAACCGGGACATTTTTCAAAGCAGAACAGCAAACAGACACCAGAAACACAGCATATTTGAAAACACATTATCGAAAATTGCAGTGGACGTTGAAAAACCGGACGGTAAGGAGAGTACTCTGGTGGTGCGGAGACCAGGGCAGGGGCTGAGAAACCAGGCCAGGACTGGCTGTAAGTCTCAGGGGAGGGAGCTGGGACATCGCTCCCTGGTCAGCTCCCTGGCACGCCAGCATAAACCTGGTCGCTTGAAATCTCACAGACAGGAGCTAAGATCTCATGGCCCCAGGAGAATCAAATGCGGGAGCTGGAAGGCACGCCTAGGTCTGCGCCCACACGACATTGAAAAACCAGCCGCTCCCTGATCAGCCAAGCAGGGAGCCAGCAGCTCCTTTGTCTGCTCCCTCGCAACATTGTAAACAGCGGCTAGGGGATCGGTGCATCAGCCCGCCCAGGGAGACCCGGCGGGACAGGGCGCGCAGTCGCTGGGCAACATAGGGGTTGAACCGTGTTTGTGGGACAGTTGGAACCTGTGCAAGGAAGACTCAGGGAACATCGGGGCTTGTGGGCGTGCGACCACAGTTCGCGCCTGGGTCCCTGGGCAGAGAATCTAGGGACACCTCTGAGGACAGTGGGCCAGAGAAAACTGAATGCTGAACAAGGGAAAAATAAAAAAATAAAAATAATATGGTCACCCCTCGGCCACTGCAGTCTTCATGACCAGAAAAATCAGCTTGGCAAGATTGATAACAGCAAGAATTAGCGGTTTTGGTGTTACTCGGTTTTTTAATTTTTTTGTGGGTTTTTTTTTCTCTTTTTCTCTTTTTCACTATTTTGATCTCTTTACCCCTCAACTCCTTTCGGCTTCTCAATACTTCTTTCTTGTTTTACTCCTTCTTCCTTTCTTCCCAAGCTTACCACTCCTTCCTGTCTTTTTTCTCTTTTTCATTCTACTTTTCTTTATTCTCTTTTCACTTTTTTATTTCCTTTTCCTTCTTTTCTTTCTTCCTTTCCTTCACTTTTCTCTTTCTTAAACACATACAAGTGAGACAAAAACAAAA
>PVKU01017126.1:0-12376 GCA_004027475.1 Anoura caudifer | reverse complement strand
CTCTACAAGATTCCCTTAGATGCTCTTCACTTTTCTGCTGGGAAAATACAAATTAGAAAACTACATCATAGCAGCTGAGTTCCATCATGGATCACATTGTCTGTACGAGTGTTAAGACTTTGGATAGGAGATATAGCGTCAGTACCTCACTGTCTCTCACACGTCCTTCCAATCTGATATTTCTGAGTGAAAGTTCATCATACTGGTGAACAGATTTGGTAACATGTAATAGAGCCTTCCTTCCACTGCCTTGAAATGTGTGCCTGTTCCTGGGCTTAAAATCACTGGAAGAAGTCTTTCTTCAGAAACTGCTTTTTATGGAGACAGTTGATTCCCGAGAGTTTTGGACCTATCAAAGGAAATCTGCTAATATTAATCAAGGAAAATGCTCAGGGTAACGGAAAGTGGATGTGAAGATGGACTTTCACAATGATGTTTCTTGCTCATCAGGTTGTATGTTCTAAAAGATTCTCTTAGATGCTCTTCACTTTTCTCTTTGAGAAAATACAAATTAGAAAACTACATCAAAGCAGATTATATCCTTCATGGATCACATTGTCTACGCGAGTGTTAACACTTTTGTTAGGAGATATAATGTCAGTACCCCACTTTGTCTCACACGTCCTTCCAAACAGAAATTTCTGAATGAATATTCTACATACCGTAGACAGCGTAGGTATCGTGTAAGACATCTATTCCTTCAACTTCCTGAAATGAGAGCATATTCTTAGGCTAAAATTCACTGCAAAAAGTGTTTGTTCAGAAACAGCTTTTAAGGAGACAGTTGATTCACGAGTGTTTTGGAGATTTCAAAGGAAACCTGCTTAAGTTATCCAAGGAAAATGCATGGGGAAATAGAAAGAGGATGTTAAGTTTGATGTTCACAATCATGTTTCCTGTATATCAACTACTATGCTCCTAATGATTTCCTTGGATATTCCTTACTTTTCTGTTTGTGAAAATACCAATTAGAAAACGACATCATAGCATGGGATTTCCCTCATGGATCACATAGTCTACGCAAGTGTTAACACTTTTGGTAGGAGATAATCATATCAGTAGCTCATTGACTCTCACGTCCTTCCAAAGTGCTATTTCTGAGTGAAAGTTCAACATTCTGCTGAACAGATTTCGGAACCGATAACAGAGCCGTTCTTTCAACTTCCCTGAAATATGTTCCTATTCCTGGACTTAAAATCTTTGGGAAAATTGTTTCTTCATAAACAGCTTTTATGGAGACAGTTGATTCACGAGAGTTTTGGAAGTTTCCATGAAAACCTGCTTATTTTATCCAAGGACAATTCTCAGGGTAACAGAAAGTGGATGTTAATATTCATTTTCACAATGAAGTTTCTTCAACATCAAGTTGTATGCTCTACAAGATTTTCTTAGGTGCTCTTCCCTTTTTTGTTTGAGAAAATACAAATTAGAAAACTGCATCATAGCAGCTGATTTCCTTCACGAATCACATATTCTATGCCAGTGTTAACACTTGTGGTAGGAGATAATCATGTCAGTAGTTCATTGTCTTTCACACGTCCTTCCAAATTGATATTTCTGAGTGAAAGTTCAACATACTTGTGAAAAGTTATAGTAAATTGTAAGAGAGTGTTTCCTTCAAATTTCCTGAAATCAGTGCCTGTTCCTGCGCTAAAAATCACTGGGTATAGTGTTTCTTCCGAATCAGCTATAAGGACACAGTTGACTCTCGAGCATTTTAAATGTGTCAACAAAAACCTGCTTATGTTATCCAGGTAAAATGGTCTGTGTAACAGAAAATGTATGTTAAGTTTGATGTTCACAATGATGTTTCTTCCACATCAATTTGTATGCTCTACATGATTCCCTTAGATGTTCTTCACTTTTCTGTTTGAGAGAATACCCAGGCAAAAACTATATCATAGCAGGTGATTTCCTTCATGGAACACATAAGCTATGGCTGTGTTAAAACTTTTGGTAGAAGACGACCATGTCAGTAGGTCATTGTTTTTCACACGTCCTTCCAAACAGATATTTCTGAATCAATGTTCTACATACTGTAGAAAGTTTATTTATCATCTAAGACAGCAATTCCTTCAACTTCCCTGAAATGAGTGCGTATTCCTGGGCTAAAATTCACTCCCAAAAGTTTATATTCAGAAACAGCTTTCAAAGAGACAGTTGATTCTCAAGCATTTTGAAAATTTCAAAGGAAACCTGCTTATGTTATAAGGAAAATGCTCAGGGTAACAGAAAGTGGATATTAAGATTGATTTTCACAATAATGTTTCTTCCACATCAAGCTGTATGCCCTAGAATATTCGCTTAGATGCTCTTCACTTTTCTGTTTCAGAAAATGCAAATTAGAAAACTACATCATAGCAGTTTATTTCCTTCATGGATCACATTGTCTATGCGAGTGTTAACACTTTTGGTAGGAGATATAATGTCAGTACCTCACTGTTTCTCACACGTCCTTCCAAACTGATATTTCTGTATGAATTTTCTACATAGTGTAGAAAGTGTATGTACTGTGTAAGACAGCTATTCCTTCAACTTCCCTGAAATGAGTGCGTATTCCCGGCCTAAATATGACTGCCAAAACTGTTTGTTCAGAAACAGCTTTTAAGGAGACATTTGTTTCAAGAGCGTTTGGAAGTGTCAATGGAAACTTGCTTACGTTATCCACGGAAAATGCATGGGGTAATAGAAAGTAAATGTTAATTTTGATGTTCACAATGATGTTTCTTGTACATCAAGTAGTATGCTCTACACGATTCCTTTAGATATTCTTCACTTTTTGGTTTGAGAAAATACAAATTAGAAAACCACATCATAGCAAGTGATTTCCTTCATGGATCACATAGTCTATGCGAGTGTTAACACTTTTGGTAGGAGATAATCATGTTAGTAGCTCATTGTCTCTCACACGTCCTTCAAAATTGATATTTCTGATTGAAAGTTCAACATACTGGTGAACAGCTTTTGTAACATGTAATAGATCCTTTCCTTCAAATTCCCTGTAATGAGTGCATATTCCTGGGCAAAAATCACTGCAAAAAGTGGTTGTTCAAAAACTGCTGTTAAGGAGACAGTTGATTCACGAGTATTTTGGACGTTTCAAAGGTAACCTACTTATATTATCCAAGGAAAATGCTCTGGGTAACAGAAAGTGGATGTTAACTTTGATATTCACAATGATGTTTCTTACTCATCAAGCTGTATACTCTACATAATTCACTTTGATGTTCTTCACTTTTCTGTTTGAAAAAAATACAAATTAGAAAACTACATCATAGCAGGTGAGTTCCTTCATGGATCACTTAGTGGAAGCGTGTATTAACAGTTTTGGTGGGAGATAATTATGTCAGTAGCTTATCGTCTCTCACACGTCCTTCCCAACTGATATTTCTGAGTGAAAATTCAACATACTGGTGAAAAGATTTGGTAACATGTAATAGAGCCTTTCCTTCAATTTCCCTGAAATGTGTGCCTATTCCTGGCCTTAAATTCACTGGAAAAAGTGTTTCTTCAGAAACTGGTTTTATGGAGACAGTTGATTCACGAGCGTTTTGGATGTTTCAAAGGTTACCTGCTTATATTATCCAAGGAAAATGCTCTGGGTAACAGAAAGTGGATGTTAACTTTGATATTCACAATGATGTTTCTTACTCATCAAGCTGTATGCTCTACAAGATTCACTTAGATGCTCTTCACTTTTCTGTTTTAGAAAATACAAATGAGAAAACTACATCATTGCAGCTGATTTCCTTCATGTATCACATAGTCTATGCGAGTATTGACACTTTTGGTAGGAGATAATCATGTCAGGAATTCATTGTCTCTCACAATTCCTTCCAAATTGATATTTCTCAGTGAAAGTTCAACATACTGATGAAAAGTTTTCGTAACATGTAATAGAGCCTTTCCTTCAACTTCCCTGAAATATGTGCCTATTCCTTTGCTTAAAATCACAGCAAAAATTGATTGTTCAGAAGCAGCTTTTTAGGAGACAGTTGCTTCATGAGCATTCTGGAAGTTTCAAAAAAAAACCTGGTTATGTTATCCAAGGAAAAGGCACTGACAAAGGAAAATGGACCTTCAGCTTGATATTCACAACACTGTTTGTTCCAGGTCCAGTTGTATGCTCTACATGCTTCACTTAGTTGTGCCTCTCTTTTCTGCTGAAGGAAATACAAAGTGGATAACTGCAGCATAGCACCTTATTTTCTGTCTACGATAACATAGTCTATGGGAGCATGCACTCTTCTGGTAAGAGATAATAATGTCTATACCTCACTGGCTCTCACACGTCCTTTCAAACTGATATTTCTTAATGAATGTTCTACATACTGTAGAAAGTGTATGTATCATGTAAGACAGCTATTCCTTCAACTTCCCTGAAATGAGTGCATATTCCTGAGCTAAAAATCACTGCAAAAAGTGTTTGCTCAAAAACACCTTTTTAGGAGACAGTTGATTCATGAGTGTTTTTGAATTTTCAAAGGAAACCTGCTTATGTTATCGAAGGAAAATGCTCGGGGTGACAGAAAGTGGATGTTAAGTTTGATGGTCACAATGATGTTTCTTCCACATTAAGTTGTATGCTCTACATGATTCCCTTAGATGCTCTTCACTTTTATGTTTTATAAAATACACAGTCAAAAACTACATCATAGCAGGTTATTTCCTTCATGGATGACATAGTGTAGGCGACTGTTATCTCTTTTCGTAGGAGATAATCATGTAAGTAGCTCATTGTCTCTCACATGTCCTTCCAAATTGATATTTCTGAGTGAATGTTCTATATACTGGTGAAAAGATTTCGTATCATGTAATAGAGCCTTCCCTTCAACTTCCCTGAAATGTGTGTATTTCCTGGGCTTAAAATCACAGCAAAAGCATTTTTCAGAAAGAGCTTTTTAGGAGACAGTTGATTCACGAGTGTTGTGGAAGTTTCAAAGGAAACCTGGTTATGTTTTTCAACGAAAATGCACTAGTTAAAAGAAAGTGGACCTTTAGTTTGATATTCACAATGCTTTTTCTGCCACATCAAGTTGTATGTTCTACATGCTCCACTTAGTAGTGCCTCATTTTTCTGCTTAAGGAAATACAAAGTGGATAACTGTACCATAGCAGCTTATTCTCTGTCTACGATAACATAATCTGTTGGAGCATGGACTCTTTTGGTAAGAGATAATAGTGTCAGTACCTGTCTCTCACACGTTCTTCCAAATTGATATTTCTGAGTAAGTGTTCTACATAGAGTTGAAATTGTATGTAACATGTAAGACATCCTTTCCTTCAACTTCCCTGAAATGAGTGCATATTCCTGGACTTAAAATCACTGCAAAAAGTTTTTGTTCAGAAACAGCTTTTTAGGAGACAGTTGATTCATGAGTGTTTTATAAGTTCCATGGAATCCTGCTCATGCTATCCAAGGAAAATGCATGGGGTAACCAAAACTGGACCTGTAGTGTGATATTCACAATGCTGTTTTTTTTTAAATCAAGTTGTATACTCTACATGATTCCATTAGTTGTTCTTCACTTTTCTGCTTGAGAAACTACACAGGAGAAAACTACACCATGGCATCTTATTGTCCTTCCAAGATCACATAATCTATGCAAGCGTTGACTCTCTTGGTAAGAGATAATACTGTCAGTAGCTCATTGTTTCTCACATGTTCTTCCCAATTGATATTTCTGAATGAATATTTTACATATTGGCAAAAAGATTACACATCATATAAGACAGTCTTTCCTTCTAATTCCCCGAGAGGCGTCCATATTCCTGAACTTAAAACCACTGCCAAAGTGTTTGCTCAGAAACAGCTTTTTTTAGGAGACAGTTGTTTCACAAGCATTCTGGAAGTTTCAAAGGTAACCTACTTATGTTATCTAAGGAGCATGCACTGGGTAACCAAAAGTGGACTTTTAGTTTGATATTCACTATGATATTCACAATGCTGTTTGGTCTAAACCAAGTTGTTGGCTCTACATGATTCTCTTAGTTGTTCTTCACTTTTCTGGTTAAGGTAATACACAGGAGAAAACTACACCATAGCAGCTTATTCTCCTTCAAAGATCACATAGTCTATGTGAGTGTTGACTCCTTCATAAACAAATAATGAGGCCAATAGCTGATATTCTCTCACACGTTCTTCCGAATTGATATTTCTGACTGAGTCTTCTACGTAATGGTGAAAAGTGTACGTGTCATGTAAGACAGGCTTTACTTCTACTTCCCTGAACTAAGTGCATATTCTTGGGCTTAAAATCACTGGAAAATCTTTGTGCTCAGAAACAGCTTTTAGGAGATGGTTTACGAGCATTTTGGGAGGTTTGAAAGGAATCCTGCTTATGTTCTGCAAGGAAAATACACAGTGTAATGGGAAGTGGACCCTTAGCCTGATATTCAAAATGCTGCTTGTTCCAAATCAAGTTGTATGCTCTACATGATTCTCTTAGCTGTTCTTCACTCTTCCGCATCAGAAAATACACAGCAGAAAACTACACCATAGCAGCTGATTCTCCTTCATGGATCGCATAGTCTATGTGAGTGTTAACTCTTTCAGTAGGAGATAATGTCAGTTGCTCGTTGTCTCTCACACATTCTTCCAAATTGATATTTCTGAAGGAATCTTTTACATACTGGTGAAAATATTGTGTATCATGTAAGACAGCCTTTCCTTCATCTTCGCTGAAATGAGTGCATATTTCTGGGATTAAAATCTCTCTAAAAACTTTTTGCTAGGAAGCAGCTTTTTAGGAGATAGTTGCACAAGCATGTTGGACGCTTTCAAAGGAAACCTGCTTATGTTATCCAAGGAAAACGCACTGGGTAAGAGTAAGTGGAAATTTAGTTTGATATTCGCTATGATATTCACAATGCTGCTTGTTCCACATCAAGTTGTATGCTCTACATGCTTCTCTTAGTTTTGCCTCACTTCTCTGCTTAAGGAAATACACAGGGGATACCTGCACCATAGCAACTTATTCTTCATCTAAGATCATATAGTCTATGCAAGCATAGACTCTTTTGGTAAGAGATAATAACGTCAGTAGTTCATTGTCTCTCACACGTTCTTCTGAATAGATATTTTTGAATGAATGTTCTACATACTGGTGAAAAGATTATGTATTATGTAATAGAGCCTTTCCTTCAACTTCCCTGAATTCAGTGCATATTCCTGGGCTTAAAAATCACTGGAAAATCTTTGTGCTCAGAAACAGCATTTTAGGGGAGAGTTGATTGACAAGCATTTTGGATAGTTTCAAAGGAAACCTGCTTATGTTATGGCAGAGAAATTCACGGTGTAAGGGAAAGTGGACCTTTAGCCTGATATTCACAATGCTGTTTGTTCCAAATCAAGTTGTATGCTCTACATGATTCTCTTAGTTGTTCTTCACTTTTCTGTTGGAGAAAACACACAGAGAAAACTACATCATAGCAGCTTATTCTTCTTCAAGGATCACATAGTCTATGTGAGCATTGACACTTTTGGTAAGAGATAATGATGTGAGTAGCTTATTGTATCTCACACTTTCTTCTGAATTGATATTTCTGAATGAATCTTTTACATACTGGTGATAAGGTTACCTGTCATGTAAGACAGTCTTTCCTTCCACTTTCCTGAAATGAGTCCACATTTCTGGGCTTAAAATCACTGCAAAAACTCTTTGCTGAGAAACTGCTTTTTAGGAGACAGTTGATTCACGAGCGTTCTGAGTGTTTTCAAAGGATATCTGCTTATTTTATCCAAGGAAAATGCACTGGGTAACAGAAAGTGGACCTTTATTTAGTTTGATATTTATTATGATATTCACTATGCTTTTTGGTCCAATCAAGTTGTTGGCTCTACATACATCTGTTAGTTGTGCCTCACTTTTGTGCTTAACAAAATACACAGGAGAAAACTGCACCATAGCAGCTTATTCTCTTCTAAGAGCATATAGTTTATGCGAGCATTGACTCTTTTGGTAAGAGATAATGATGTGAGTAGCTTATTGTATCTCACACATTCTTCTGAATTGATATTTCTGAATGAGCCTTCTACATGCTGGTGAAAAGATTACATATCATGTAAGACAGCATTTTTTTCAACTTTACTGAAATAAGTGCATATTCCTGGGCTTAAAGTCACAGCAAAAACTGTTCACTTAGAAACAGCTTTTTAGGAGATAGTTCATTCACGAGCATTTTGGAAGGTTTTAGAGGAAACCTGCTGATGTTTTCCAATGAAAATGCACTGGGTAACAGATAGTGGACCTTTTGTTTGATGTTCACTATGATATTCACAATGCTGTTTGTTCCAAATCAAGTTGTATGCTCTACATCTTTCTCTTAGTCATTCTTCACTTTTCTCCTCAAGAAAATACACAGGATAAAACTACACTGTAGCAGCTTATTTTCCTTCAAAGATGTCATTGTTTCCTAGGGTTCACTCATTTGCTGATGCATAATCTTGTCAGTTGCTCGTTTCTTCTCAAACGTACTTCTGAATTGATAGTTCACAATGATTCTTCTACATAATAGTAAGAACATTAAATATTATAGAAGATAACATTTTTTTCATGTATTCTATAATGAGTCCATTGTCTTGGACTTAAAATCACTGCAAAAACTGAATGTTCTGAAACAGCTCTTTAGGAGACAGTTGATTCATGAGTGATTTGGAAATTTTCAAAGAACATCTTTTTATGATAAGCAGGGAAAATCCATTGGGTAACAAAAAGTTGTCCTTTGGTTGGATCTTCAATGTGAAATTCTAATAGCTGCTTATTCTAAATCATGTCGTAGAATGCACACGATTGTCTTTTTTTTTTTTTTGCTTTACTTTTCTGCCTGAGAAAATATATAATAGAAAACTATATTATAGCAGCTTATTCTTCTTCAAAGATCTTATACTATAAGCCAGAGATCACCTATTAGCTGATGTATAACCATGTGAGTAGCTCATGTTTCTCCCATGTTCTTCCAAATTTATATTTTGGAATAATTCTTCTACATAAAGGTGAAAAGGGTACATATCATATAAGACAGCATTTCCTTCAAGTTCTATAAAATGAGTTCATTGTCCTGGGCTTAGAATCACTGCAAAAACTGTTTGCTCAGAAACATCTTTTTAGGAGACAGTTGATTCACGAGTGGTTTGGAAGGTTACAAAACATACCTTTTTACCTTATCCACAGAAAATGCACTGGGCAACAGAAGGTGGAGCTTTGATTGGATATTCACTATGATATCAGGGTTGTTTATTCCAAATCAAGTTGTATTCTCTGCATGCTTCTTTTAGTGGTGGTTCCCTTTCTGCTTGAGAAAATGCGTATTAGAAAACCACAACATAGCAGCTTATTCTCCCTCAAAGACAACATAATCTATGCTAGGGTTTACTCTTTTGCTGATGGATAATCATGTCAGTATCTCATTCTCTCTTACACGTTCTTCCAAATTGTTATCTCAGAATGATTCTTCTATATAACAGTGACAACACTTAATATTATATAAGACATTTCATTCATCTTTTCTAAAATGAGTCCACAGTCTGGGACTTAAAGTCACTGCAAAAACTGTTTGCTCAAAAACAGCTTTTTAGGAGACAGTTGATTCATGAGAAATTTTGCACATTTCAAACAACATATTTTTATCTTATCCAAGGAAAATGCACTGGGTAACAATGTTGACATTTGGTTCAATGTGACACAAAGCTGCTTGCTTCTAATCATGTTGTTGACTGTACATACTTGTCTTAGTTGTGCTTCACTTTTCTGCTTGAGAAAAAACATAGGGGAAAACTACACCATAGCAGCTTATTCTACTTCAAAGATCACATATTCTATGCCAGTGTTTGCTCATCTTCTGATGTATAATCATGTCAGCATATCATTCTTTCTCTAACAATCTTCTGAGCTGGTGTTTCAGAATGATTCTTCTACAAAACAATGACAACAACAAGCTGCTACCATGTAGTTTTCTTCTGTGTATTTTGTAAAGCAGAAAAGTGAATCACAACTAAGAGAAGCATGTAGAGCATACAAGTTGATTTGGAACAGCCCTGTGAATATCATAGTGAATAGCAAACTAAAGGCGCACTTTCTTTTATGCAGTGCATTTTCATTGGATAAGGTAAAAAGGTATCTTTTGAAACCTTCCAACACTCTCGTGAATCAACTGTCTGCTAAAAAGCTGTTCTGAGCAAACAGTTTTTACAGTGAATTTTAGCCCAGGAATATGGACTCATGTTAGAAAAGACAAATGAAATTGTGTCTTACATCACAATTAATTTTTTCACTATTATGTAGAAGAATGATTCTGAAATATCAATTCAGAAGAAAGTGTGAGAGAGCATTAGCTACTGACAGGATTATCCATAATAAAAAGGGTGAACTCTAGCATATAACAATGTAATCTTTGAAGAAGAACGAACTACTAGTGAGGGTGCTCTCCCATAAATTTTCTCAAGATGAAGAGTGAAGCACAACTAACGTAAGCATGTACAATCTACAACGTGATTTTGAGCAAGCAGCTTTGTGAATGTCACATTGAATATCCAACTACAGGTCCTCTTTTTGTCTCACAATGCCTTTTTTCTTTGGAAATATTCAAAGGTACTGTTTGAAATCTTCCAAATCACATGCAAATCCACTGTCACCTAAAAAGCTGGTTCTGAGCAAACACCTTTTGCAGTATGTTTAAGCCCTGGTCAATGGACTCATTTAAGAGAAATTGAACCAAATGCTGTCTTATATGATATGTACTCTTTTTATTATTATGTAGAAGAATGAATCAGAAATATCAATTCCAAAGAACCTGTGAGATAGAATGTTATACTGACATGATTTTCCAGCAGCAAATGAGTGAACACTAGCATAGAATATGTTATCCTTGAAGGAGAATAAGCTGCTGTGGTGTAGTTTTCTTGTATGTATTTTCTCAAGCAGAAAACTGAAGTACAACAAAGACAATCACGTACATTCATCGATGTGATTTGGAGCAAGCAGCTTTGTGTCACATTGAATATCCAACCAAAGGTCAACCTTTTGTTACCCCATGCATTTTCCTTCAATAAGATAAAAAGGTGTTTGAAAAGTTCCAAATCTCTCATGAATCAACTGTCTCCTAAAAAGCTGTTTCTGAGCAGTTTTTACAGTGATTTTAAGTCCATGATGATGGACTCATTTTACAAAACTTGAAGGAAATGGGGTCTTATATCATACTTCATGTTGTCACTGTTATGCAGAAGAATAGTTATGAAATACCAATTTGGAAGATTGTGTGAGAGAGAATGAGATACTGACATGATTATCCATCAGCAGATGAGTGAACACTAGCATAGACTATGTGATCTTTGAAGGAGGATAAGCTGCTATGGTGTAGTTTTCCCCTATTTTATTTTCTCAAGCAGAAAAGTGAAGCACCACTAAGAGAAGTATGTAGAGCATACAACTTGATTTGGAACAAACAGCCTTGTGAATATCATAGTGAATACCAAAATAAAGGTGCACTTTCTTTTATGCAGTGCATTTTTGTTGGATAAGATAAATAGGTACCCTTTGAAACCTTTGAAAACCTTCGTGAATCAACTGTCACCTAAAAAGCTGTTTCTGAGCAAACAGTTTTTACAGTGATTTTTAAGTCCAGGACTATGGACTCATTTTAGAAATTATGAATGAAATGATGTCTTATATGATAATTTTTTCACTATTACGTAGAAGAATGATTCTGAAATATCAATTCTGAAGAAAGTGTGAGAGAGAATAACCTACTGACGGTTATCTGTCATCAAAGGAGTGAACTCTTACATAGACAATGTGATGTTTGAAGGAAAATGAGCTACTAGTGGAGGTTTTCGCTCATGAATTTTCTGAAACAGAAAAGTGAAGCACAACTAACACAAGCATGTACAGTCTATGATGTGATTTTGAGCTAGCAGCTTTGTGAATGCCACATTGAATATCCAACTACGGGTCCTCTTTTTGTCACACAATGCATTTTCTTTGGGAATATATAAAGGTATTGTTTGAAATCTTCCAAATCAGGGCTTCCGGCCAAGATGGAGGCATAGGCAGCGCACTGTGCCTCTTCTCACAACCAAATTAAGGACAACAAAGATTTAGAAACAAGAAAACAACCAGATCTCAGAAAATCAAACTGTTTGGAAGTCCAACAACGATTCATCCAGACTGGTAAGAGGGGCGGAGTCATGGCAGGAAAAAGCGGAGGTGCAGACCAGGCATGCAGGCAGCAGTAGCTGGCAGCCCCCAGGTGCACAGGCAGCGACTAGCAGACCCCAGACACGGGGCAGCAACTGTGCAGAACCAGTGAGGCCGCACAAGGCAGCTGGCTGACCGGGTAGTCCCACATTCACGTGCGGATAATCCAGGCAAAGGGGAAG
>PVKU01017125.1:0-12378 GCA_004027475.1 Anoura caudifer | reverse complement strand
TTGGCTATCTCTTCATTGCCTAGTTCTATTATTGGAGCTTTTATCTTCTCTTTCATTTGGGCCATATTTCCTTGTGTTGGCCTGCCTGTTACTTTGTAAGGGTCAGAGCCTTAGGTATTCTCCAGGGTGGGTCAACCCACATTGTGGCATTGTGGTGGTGTATGTGGGGCAGGGGTCAGAGAGGAAACAATGCAGCTTGATTGGTTTTAGGCTGGCTTTCAGTCACTTCCTCAACTACCCACAAACAAATTGGGCCCTTCTGGAGCTGATTCCCGGGTTGGTGGGTTTATGTACATATTAGGACCTTTTGGGTCTCTCCTGTGAACTCTTATGTGAGGCCAGGAGTTTCTCCTGCTGCTACACCCCCACAGATTTTTAGAGCCAGAGGTTTTGAGGCTTTATTTCCCCCTGCTGGAACCCCAGGTTATGAGTCTGTCTTACTCCTCAGTTGTTCCTCCTGGTTTATCCTCCACAAATGTGGGAACGCCTGGTCTACCATCTTGCCTGCCCCATCCTCTAGCTGTTCCCTTACTACATATCCTCTCTGTCCCTCCTACTGGTCTGAATGAATGTTTCTTCTTTACCCCCTTGATTGTCAGACTTCTCTTCAGTTCAATTTTCTGGTAGTTCTGCTTATTTTTTGTTTTTAAGTTTGTTGCTGTCCTTCTTTTGGGTGTGTAAGGTGGCAAAGTGTATCCACCTAAGCCTTCATCTTGGCTGGAAGCTGATTTTGGGATGTTTTGAGATAGGTTTTGCAATGTTTGAATGAGGTATTCTTTTCTATGACTATGAAGCATCCGAGCTTTCATTTTTGCCTGTCTCCTTAGGACTTGCTGGTTTGGGAAACAAAGGCAGACTTGCACTCTTGGATGCAGGAGAGTATGATGGGTCAGCACTTTGTCTCAGAATTCTACTGCTAGGTTGAAATCCTGGTTTTGCCACTTGCTAGTTGGGGATCCCTAAGCAGTTTTGTGCCTTAGTTTCTTCTTTCATAAACTGGGGGTGATGGAAAAGGTGCCTGTCTCCTAAGGAAGCTGTGATGATTAAACAAGTTAATAAATATCCAGTGCTTAGTACAACGCCCAGCCTATAGTAAGCTCTATGACTCAGATCTGTGATATTAGATTGCGCTTTAACTTTTGTCTTGTGCTTAGGTTTCTGAATTCAGGATGGTGGCAAGGGTGAAATGAATTCATGTGGGAAAAGCACCTGGCAGCTTTGCTTTTTGGGATATTGATTATTTTAAGTTGGTTCTTTTTCAGAAACAGAAGACTCAAGGAAAACTGTAACTTCCTTCTTAACTGCCTAATGGAATTCATATAGAAAACTAGCTTAAAGGAAGGAAGCATCATAATGTGAACTAAATGTGGTAGACAAAGAAAAATCTAGTAACATCTGTTTGCTAAACTTTCTCTCTGTCCCATTGTTTCTGGGTGACCCAGCATTGATTTGGTTACCACATTTTCTCTTTTTCATCTACCCATAAATTGCCTACTGACCATTTGAAGTCTCAGAGCCCTGGCTCCCTCTCTTTAATCCAGATTGGCATATAAGCCTCAAATGCCAAATGCATCCTGGGGTCTCATATTATTTTGGAACCCCTGTATACACATATGTATTAAATTTGGTCATGTTTTTCTTGTTAATCTGTTGTCTGTCAATTTGATTATCTGTCTAGCCAGAAGAATTTAGAAGGGTGGGAGAAAAAGTATTTTTTCCTCTCTTACACTGAGTGAAATGGATAAAGGTGAGAGAATTCAGGCATCACCAATCTGAGAATGACAGTGTTTGGATGCAACAGGTTCACTTCTTTACAGTCTCATTTAAGCATCTTTTCAGAAGCAGCCCTATCTCTTTCTCAACTGCCTTCTCTTTCCCCTCAGACAATGGGGTTGCTTGCTTAAAGGGCCTTGGCTGAGTAGTCACATGACAGCATTCCATTAAAAATATCTTTGCCTAGCTGTAATGCATGAGAGACATTTGTGGTAGCTTTGGTGGGGAGGTGCTGATTTTGAAAAGAAGAGAAAACAAAGTACTTTTATTCTCATTGAATGAAAAAAATAATTCCAAGACTCTGTTGTCAAATTGTTTCCTCATTTTCTTCCACAGCAATTTGCCAGAGACCCTGGCAATGAACAGTTCTCTCTGACTAATGGTTCTGGTGGAAATGTCTCCTATTTAACTTGCATTTAAACTATGGATTACTGTTGAGAGGAAATGCATTGATCTACATGGGCTTGTGCATTTCTGTCTTAGAACTTCTGCTTTGGGTAAAGAGAGCAGTTTTCATTCAATCCAGGGTCCCCCTTGGAGATGCAGAGGCAGAGAAGGAAATTCTTTCTGGCTGGTCCTTTGAGGGGAGTCAAGGAGCTGCTTCCCTGAAAACTTTGCTGCCTCCACCTATGCCCAGCCTGCCCTTCTGGTGGGAGAGATGGTCACTTTTTATTTCTAAAGAACTGGGAGATGGGAAATTTGTGGTGTGATGCTACCTCGGGCTATATTCCCTTAGCCAAGTTGCTTTCCCTCTCTGGGTTCCACACCTGTAACAGAAGGTTAAGAAAAAACATCAGAAACTTGGAAATAAGGCAAAAGAATGACTCCATGTCCTTTGAATGCCTTAGCTGAGTGCTGGCCAACAGGACCTCCCAGGGTTATCTAATTCTTTAGGGCCCAGGCTAAGTCTGCTGCCACCTATTTTTGGCAATAAAGTTCTGTTGGCCAAGAGCTGCATGCTTTCACTTATACACCGTCTGCTGCTTTCACCTAGGGCCAGGCAGAAAGACCACAGGGCCCACATGCTGAAAATTATTTACTGTCTGCCCTTTATAGAGCAGGTTAGCTCACCCCTGTTCTAGAGGAACATAATGTTTGATTTATGATTTACTACTAATTTGAGTCTTGACTCTGGAAAATGTGATACTCATTTGTGGAAGACTGATAACTTGCAAATGATTTTGGTATAGTAGTCATGGAAATGTTTTCTGTCTTGTATAAAAAATACCCCCGAAGAATATAATCCTATTGACCTGTAGGACACTCATGATTTCCAGGTCTAATCCCGCCATTTCATTCCAGCATTCTTTCTGCCCTCCACTGTGCTGTCTTTGGTCTCTCCTATAAGCCTTTGAACGAGCCTTCCCATCCTGCTCATTCACCCACTAATAGGTTAGTGAAATCCTCACCACATGTTCCCTTTCTATTTGTGTAAATCATGTTCTTAACTTCTTGAAAATTATTCTTTGATATGCACAATGAGGACATCAGACCAGATCAGCAGTTGACAAACTGCTCTGGGGAACCCTGGGTGCCTCAGAAGTCCCTTAATGGGCACTAAAGTCATAAAGGAGCCATTAGATTCCCCTGCTGTCTCACCAACTCAAGGATTTTCAGTTTATAAACCTGACTTATACTTTGAGTCTTCAAATATAAAATTCTTTGAGAAAAAGAAAAAGCATTATTGCTACTAAAAAAAAAGGTGTTGCGAGTACTAGGTGAGGTGATGAGAAGCTTTCAAGTTCCTGAGAACTGTGCATGCAGCAGACAGGGCTGTGCTGCCCAGTAGCTGCCAGGGGCACACATCCCTGAGCACAGTCTCTATTTGGCTCTTGGGTGCGCTATGTGTCTGGAATGTGCTGTATTTATGCTCCTTCAGAGGACAGCCAGGCCTCCAGACATCTGGCATGAATACCAACAATTCTCCCAGATATTAACGAGGAAAAAAGTGTGCCTTTCTTTCCTAATTGTTTTTCTTAAACAAACCTAACTGGAGTTGCACAAAGCATAATCTGTCATCCTGATTACTGACAGTTTCTCATGAGAACATTTGGAAACCAGCAGGTTCTCTAGAACTCAGAACTGTGGGGCTCACCAAGTACTGGGACTCTGTGAACCTGGTAGGGGCAAGGTGAGGGTAGGAGGAGAGGTAAGTGGTCAGACATCTGTATGTCTGTGTGTTTCCCCTTTCACTTGGGGAATCAGTTATCAATTGCAGGTCTAGTGGAGGGGAAGCTGGAAGGCTCAGTTCAGCTGCTGCCATTCTGGAAGCAAGCCTGCCTTCTCCCTGGCTCTCTGGGGCTTCCTAAGAGCAGGGTTTGGGTGGGATAACTTTGAGCAGCTCTTGGAGTCTGTGCTACGATTTTTGGTATCAGCATGGGTTACAAGATCCTGTTGTATGACCCTTTCTATTCTTGCCAGGTTGATCTTTATTCTTTTTTTTAATTGAGGTTAAATTCATGTAATACAAAATTAATCATTTTAACATTTCAGTGTATACAATTCAGTGGAATTTAGTAAGTGCCTTTACAATGTTGTGAAACCATCACCTCTATCTAGTTTCAGAACATTCCCATGACCCTAAAACTAAATACCCATTTACCAGTCACGTCCCATTGCCCACCTCCTAACATCCAGCCCTGGGCCACCACTAATCTGCTTCCCATTTCTAGGGATTTACCTATTCTGGATATTTCAGGAAAATGGAATCATACAACGTGATCTTCTGGTTCTAGCTTCTTTTACTGGGCACAATATTTTGAAGGCTCATCCAGTTTGTAGCATGAGGCAGAGCTTCATTCTTTTTTATGACTGAATGACACTGCATTGCACGGTTAGACCCCAATTTATCCATTTGCCTGTGGATGGGCATTTAGGTTGTTTCCATTTGTTGGTCATTATAAAGAGTGCTGCCATAGCCCCCTCAGTCTCTCAGCAGCCTGAGTGACAACCTCAACAGCAGACTCCCCCAGGTATTTCTGGGTGCCCTTGTAGGCATTTCACATGATTGATGTTCTGTTCCAGGTGCCTGGGTGCAGCCTCTGCTGCTAATGTCCTCTGTGGGCAGACAACCATGCCACATGTGGCCACCACCACTGGTGGCCCTGAGCCCAGCTGCCAACCTTGCCCTGTGCTGTGCACTGTCTGGATGCAAGTTCTGCATGAGGGGTAGGACTTGGCGTTCGCTGCTTTCACTACAAGATGGGGATCTCACCATCTCATGAAGGCGTTTTCTTCCTCCTAGCCCTAAAACCTTTTTTTCCTGGGCTGGTCACTTTCCCGAGAAAGGACTCTTTTGGTCTTAGAGGAGTATAAGAAGGATGACAACTCATCTTTGGTTACCCAGGACTTTCCTGATCTTAATTCTGATAGTCTGTCATCTTAGGAAACCCCTCAGTCCCAGGCAAATCAGAGAATTGATCACCCTAGATTTTAGCCTGTTGGATTGTGTCTCATCATTCAATGTGTTGAGTTTCACCTAATACCCCTGTTCTGCATCTCATGTCAGAGCTTGGCCCTTGGTTGTACCCCTAAGCACCAAATCCTGTGTGTATTTGCCCACAGCTAGCTTGAGGTTAAGCCTCTTGTCTTCTACTGAATTGGTTGTTTATCTTGCTTATGAGGTTGGAGGAAAACTGGGGATGTGAATTTGGGTTTTTTTTTTTAAGGATTTTATTTATTTTTAGAGAGAGGAGAAGGGAGGGAGAAAGAAAGGGAGAGAAACATCAATGTGTGGTTGCCTCTCACATGGCCCCCACTGGGGACCTGGCCTGCAACCCAGGCATGTGCCCTGACTGGGAATTGAACTAGCAACCCTTTGGTTCACAGCCCATGCTCAATCCACTGAATTATACCAGCCAGGGCTCCCAGTTTTTTTTAGGATTTTAAAATGAAATCTTACTTTCATCCCACTGGGCCCCTTGCTTTTAAGGATCCCTAATGCCTCTGATTCTTGATGTTTCCTGGGGTTCTCGGGGTACAAATCACATTGTTTCATATTATTTTCTCTTAGGCATGGTTTTAGTGTTCTCAAAAAAATTTTTTTGGACATCGCTTGCTTGCTCTTTCCTTTTTGCTCATCTATTTTTCTTTGCTGGCTTATTTATGACCTTTTAGAAAAACTCTTTTACTGTTATGTTAGCGATCCTCAGAAAGGAGCAGAGAAAAACACGTGGTTTTTTTTTTTTTTTTTTTTTTTTTTCAGACATTTTAAACAGGAAGTCTCTTAACATGTGAGGCCAGCTTGGGTTTCCACCTTGGCTCAGCCTCCCAGTTAAATGACCTTGGACAACTATACTGACTATAACTGCAGAAGCAGCTCAAAATGGTTTTATCCTTTTTGACAAGTTGCTGAGTTGTCTTTCAGAGACAAGAGACAAACCATAAGCCATGCAGCTGAGGCATGTGCAGAGGGGAGAACTTTGGCCTCCAGTTGCACCCAAAACCAAAGTCTCCCCCACCCCCAGTGAACCAGAGGACCATAACATGATCAGAGCTTGAATACCAGAACCCTTTCAGAAGTCAAGGGTCTGTTGTCTAGAGAGATCAGATGTTGACATTCCTTTATCATAAATGGCCAAGCTCCAAGCTCCTCCAGTTAAAACTTGCCAACCTCTAAACCCTTAAAATCCCTTAGCCTGGCCCAATGAGTGAGATGGATTTGGGGAACCTCTAGGGCTCCAATCTTCTTGAGTTGACATTTTGAGTTTTGGGCTGTCAAAGTGTTGGGTACACAGATTTGGGTTTCCATAACAACACCTCTCTCAGCTCTGTTTTCTCAAAAGCTTGGTTCCCCTTTAAAATAAGGAAAGTAGAGTGGGATGGTAATAACAAACCAAGAACACATGTGAAGCCCTGAGCATGAGCTAGGCATGGGTGGCCACAGCAGGTAGTATCAGAAGAAGCAGGCTCATGACCTATGTCTCCCATGATCTAAGACAGATTTCCTCAGTGTCTGGTGTTCTCCCATAGCTGTCTTACAGGAACAAGAGCCCACTCACCAGTCTGAAGGGAAGACATTCCCTCCATCCTCCACTGCCTTTCAATTAATTTTCACTGAGACTTCCTCTTCCTTCTTATGTTGAGGAGGTGAAGAGCCCATCCTTTCCTCCTAAATCTTGGATTGGGCTCAATCTGAACACCTGTCATCAGCTTTCCTGCTTTGAATCTGCCCACACACTCGTCTTTGACCCTTCATGGCCAAGTTCAAAGTCATCTTTCTTGAGGAAGCCTTTTCTAAATGTGCCAGCACCCACAGAAACTCTCTACTCTACACTTATATCTGAGGGAAAAACAGTGGAGCACAGTGGTAAAGTGTTAAAGCTTTCAAGGTGCCCACCTGGGTTTGAGTCTGAGCTCTACCACTTACCAGCTGTGCCATTTTAGGCAAGTGACAACACTACTCTGAGCCCACTTTCTCATGATTAAAATGGGAGTTAACAATGGTACCAAACAATCATGTATGGGATTGCTCCAGAGATGAACGGTGTGGCACAAGAAAATACAGCGGCCAATGTGTGTGTGTAAATTCTTGGTAAAAGTTTATCATTATTTCTGCTTCTGCCATATTTAGGTCTTGATTTGATTTAACTGCCAGACTGTATCTAGTGGTGGGGCATTGTTTTCTTCCTCTTTCTATTCTTTGCAGCTGGCTACAGTGCCGAGGAAGTGGTAAGGGTGCTAGAGTAGGAGTCCCAAATCCTGGTTTTTCTGTGTCATGGGCAGAGTAACCTCAGGCAGGTCACATCACTTCTCTGAGTCTTTTCTTTTGGAGGCTGCTGGAAGACAAATTCCTGCTAAGGCATACAGAAAAGAAAGTGAAAAAGAGAAATAGCTTTTAATATATGTTTTTTTTTTTTTTTCTCTTCCAGTTAGTTACTTCATGGCCCAGTGGCTCAGCTGGAGAGCCTTGTATCATAGAGTTGGATAGAACCCTTAGTGGTGGTAGTGGGGTGTCTCTGACTCTGCCTCTCAGCCTCAGCTTTACATTAGAACAATCTGGGAGACTTCAAAGTGTTAAAACCAGGGCCTGACCTTGGATCAAGGTAACTGAAATTTTGGAGGATGAGGTCAGAATACAGTGGTTTTTAAAAGCTCCTACATGATACTAATGCTTCTGGACAAAGGCTCACACTTTGAGTATTGAGACTCTATACAACCTTCTCATCCTTTCAGGAAGCGTCTATCAGGCCCCTCTGAGTCAGGGTTCTGAAGGTACAATATCCCTTCTCAAAGCTCTTCTATCAAGCTTTGGCTTGAACTCCTCCATGGACATAGAGCCCCTTCTCTTTTGATGCCCCATTCCATTGTTGGACAACTGCTCTTCTTTCTGTTGAGCTGAAGTCAGCCTCCCTGGAAAGCCTGTCCTTTTGTCCTCATTAAGGGCAGCTCAGCCTGGCCCAGGTGAAGCCACCATGCATCTGAACTGCCCCTCATCTGAATGACTGTGGCACGGGTCAATCATCAATTTATTCTGACAGCAGGACTTCAATAGCAACCTGGCAGATTTCATAGGGCCCTGGATCTAAAAAAGAGGACATCTCCCTAAGCACACTTTAACCTGATATTTTCCAAGTATGCCTCCACTAGCATTTTCTGGGTAACATGTTTCAAATAACCTACTAAATCTAAATGTCCAGGGGAGAGTCTAGGGAAGCTGTTTATGTAATACTTGTCCTAGGTGAGGGTCATGGTAGCATGGGATACATCTTATAAGTTGATTAGATTAGCTAGTTCTGGTGCAGAAGGTTCCAGAGAACAGATTCCTGGCAAAGAACCTGGGGCTTAGCAGAGGTGGGGGTGGCATTGTGGAGCAGGTGGAGGCAGAGGGAGACTAGGCCTGGATGGAGCTCCCACCTGGGCTTGAGACGCAGGGAGGGAGTCTTCCTGGATGATGTTCTGTGGCTGTTGTACCAGAATCCTTTGAGCCTTCTTTCCCCAAAGGGGTCCTTCCCTTTCACCTCCAGTTCTTGGGAAGATGGAGGAGATAGTAAAGTCCATGCATGTCTCACTCATGCCTGCAGAATTCTGTTGTTCTCTGGGAAAAGATTCCCTCTTTTAAGGCTCAGTTCCATGTTTTTTTTTTTTCTTGACTCCTGGAATAAGAAAGTTAGTCCTTAATTCAACAATACAGTGTCTGTATTAGACTGAGTGGCTTAAACAACACAAATTTATTGTTTTCCCTGGCTGGTGTGGCTCAGTGGATTGAATGCTGGCCTGTGAACCAAATGGTTGCCAGTTTGATTCCCAGTCTAGGGCACATGCCTGGGTTGCCAGCCAGGTCCCCAGTAGAGGGTGCATGAGAGGCAACCACACATTGATATTTCTCTCCCTCTCTTTCTCCCTCCCTACCCCTCTCTGAAAAACCTTTTAAAAAAATTTATTGTCTCACAGTTGTGGAGGCTAGAAGTCGAAGATCAAGGTGTAAGAGACTTGATTCTCCTGAGGTCTCTTTCCTTGGCTTGACTACCTTTTTATTGCATCCTCACATGGCCTTCCCTCCCTCTGCCCATGCACATCCCTAGTTAGCTCTGTGTGTCCAAACTTCTGTCTCTTTTTTTGCAATGGACATAAAATATTGCATTAGTTTTAGGTGTACAACATAGTGATTAGGCATTTATATAACTTACAAAGTGGACACTTTGATAAATGTAGTACACATTGACACCATAATAGTTATTACTACAATATTATTGATTATAGTCTCAATGCTGTACTTTACATCTCCATGACTATTTTGTAACTAGCAATTTGTACTTCTTAATCCCTTCATCTTTTTCTCCTATCTCCCCAATCCCCCTGTTATCTAACAACCATCAATTTATTCTCCGTACCTATGAGGTTGTTTCTGTTTTGTTTGTTTATTTTGCTTTTTGGATTCCACATATAAGTGAAATTATGTGGTATTTGTCTTTCTGTATCTGACTTATTTCACTCTTTCAAATTAGTACTTTGGGTTTCTTCGGTTAAGTAACCAAAAGTCAAATTGATGGGTCCTTCTCGTCTCTTGTTATAGCCTTTGCTGTAAAATCTATTTTGTCTGGCATAAGTATTGCCATTGCAGTTGTTATTGTTGTTGTTATTTTTTCCATTTCCATGATATATTGTTTTCCATTCCTTTCAGTTTGTGTGTGTTTTTTGATCTGAACTCTTGTTTTCTTATCCATTTAGCAACCCCCCCCCCCATATCTTTTGGTTGGAACATTTAATCCATTTACATTGAAAATAATTGTTGATAGATATGTAGTTATTGCTGTTTTATTATTCATATTTCTCCATCTTTTTTCTACTTAAAGAAATACATTTAACATTTCTTGTAATACTGGTTTGGTGGTCATGAATTCCTTTAGCTTTTTCTTTTCTGGGAAGCTCTTTATTTGTCTTTTGTTTCTGAATGATAGCTTTGCTGGGTAGAATAATTTTGGTTATTAAGTCCTTAATTTTCATCACTATGAATATTTTGTGCCAATCTCTTCTGGTCTGCAAAGTTTCTGTTGAGTAACAAACTGTCTCTTCTTATAAGGACACTAGTAAGATTGGATCAGGGCCCACCCTAAGAGCCTCATTTTAACTTAATAAACTTTTAAAGGGTCCTATCTCTATAGACAGTCCCATTCTGAGGTACTGAAATGTTAAGGGCTTCACATGTGAATTTGAGAGAGGCGGCATGATTCAATTCACAAATTCTCCCAGGGCTATTCAAGTCGATGACTGATGACAGTGTTGAAAGGAGGCCTTGGTGGAGCATTTGTTAAAAAGCAGAGGGGAAGAAGCGGAGAAACAAGGTTTAGAAAGCACAACTGCATTAGCTCTCTCCATTTGGTTACCTAACACTTTTATTCTGTTTTTCAATATCTAGGAACTCTTATTTTCTATTCCTTCCTGATAGTATGCTGTTCTTGTTTAAAGGATAATAATGTTTCTTTTCTTTTTTTTTTTTTTCCTGGGAGTGTTTTTAAGAACATTCTTCTGCTCCTTGGATCCTCTAAGTGTCTATTTTCTCTCTTATCTATTTTAGTTTCATCTATTAAGCTAGAAGCATACTTTAAATGTCTAAAGGTGTGGGGCTGTCTGATTGGAAAACCTATGGGGTAAGTATGTTTTTGCTAAGGGCTCCCAAATATCAATGTCTTTAGGTCTTTGCTTTTGGATCAGTGGCATTGCTGAAGAAGAAACCTCTGATTATATTCTTGGGGACACATTGAGTGTGTGTGTATGTGAGAGAGAGAGTAACAGAGAGAGAGAGAGAGAGAGAAAAGGAGATAGACAGAGATAGGGCATTCTGGAGATTCGTGATGAGAAAGGGTCTGAGCCTCACTCTTCAGTGGACAGACATTGACTGACTCCTGTTTTTACTTTAATATTCTTATTTTTAAGTATATTTTATTGATTATGCTATTACAGTTGTCCCATTCTTTTTCTCTTTATTCCACTCCACCCTGCACCCTGTCTCCCACCAGCATTCCTCCCCCTTAATTCATGTTCATGGGTCATACATATAAGTTCTGTGGCTTCTCCATTTCCTATACTATTCTTAACTTCCTCCTGTTTATTTTGTACCTGCCATTTATACGTCTTACTCCCTGTAACTTTCCCCCATTTTCCCCCCTCACCCTCCCCGCTGATAACCCTTCCTGTGACCTCCATTTCTGTGATTCTGCTCCTATTCTACTTGTTTGCTTAGTTTCTTTTTTTTTTTTATGTTCAGTTGTGGATAGCTGTGAGTTTGTTGTCATTTTACTGTTGATACTTTGAATCTTCTTCTTAGATAAGTCCCTTTAACATTTCCTATAATAAGGGCTTGGTGATGATGAACTCCTTTAACTTGACCTTTTCTGGGAAGCACTTTATCTGCCCTTCCATTCTAAATGGTAGCTTTGCTGGATAGAGTAATCTTGGATGTAGGTCCTTGCCTCTCTTGACTTGGAATACTTCTTTCTCTTTGGAGAAATCAGCTGATAGTCTAATGGGAATTCCTTTGTAGGTAATTGTCTGATTTTCCCTTGTTGCTTTTAAGATTCTCTCCTTATCTTTAACTTTGGGTAATGTAATTATGACATGCCTTGGTGTGTACTTCCTTGGGTCCAACTTCTTTGGGACTCTCTGAGTTTCCTGGACTTCCTGGAAATCTATTTTCTTTGCCAGATTGTAGAAGTTCTTCTTCATTATTTTTTCAAATGAATTTTCAATTTCTTGCTCTTCCTATTCTCCTTCTGGCACCCCTATGATTCGGGTGTTGGAACATTGAAAGTTGTCCTGCAGGTTCCTAAGCCTCTCCTCATTTTTTTGAGTTCTTGTTTCTTCATCGTGTTCTGGTTGAATTTTATTTCTTCTTTTTGCTCCAAACTGTTGATTTGAGTTCCAGTTTCCTTCCCATCACTGTTGGTTCCCTGTATATTTTTCTTTACTTCACTTTGTATAGCCTTCACTTTTTCCTCTTTTGCAACCATAGTCAATCATTACTGTGAGCATCCTGATTACCAGTGTTTTGAACTCTGCATCTGATAGGTTGGCTATCTCTTCATTGCCTAGTTCTATTATTGGAGCTTTTATCTTCTCTTTCATTTGGGCCATATTTCCTTGTGTTGGCCTGCCTGTTACTTTGTA